>PVLC010011185.1:0-19738 GCA_004027655.1 Graphiurus murinus
TATTTTTTTTTTTTTTTTTTTTTTTTGCGGTACTGGGGACTGAACTCAGAGGCATTCTACTCCGAGCTGTACCCCTAGCCCTATATTTTATTCTTTATTTTGAAACCAAGTCTCACTAAGTTGCAGAGTGCCTCACTAGGTAGCTGAGGCTGACCGCGAACCCGGATCCTCTGGTCTCAGCCTCCCGAATGCTGGGATTACAAGCGTGCCCCACCACACCCGGCTCCTTGTGGGCATATTTTGACACAATAAAAGCACAAGAAAGATGAAGTTCTGGAAACGGATGGTGGTGACGGCTGCACCATGATGTAAATATACTCAATGCTACTGTTCACTTAAAAATGGTTAAAAAGGCCAGGCATGGCAGCGCACACCTGTAATTCTACTACTTGGGAGGCTGAGACCGGAGGATCACAGGCTCAAAGCCAGCCTCAGCAACTCAGTGAGGTTCACATCAACTTAGTGAGACCTTGTTTCCAAATAAAAAATAAAATAGGGCTTAGGATGTAGCTTGGGTTCAATCCCCAGCACCACCACCACCAAAAAAAAAAAAAAATTGTTAAAAGGGGCCAGGCACACTGGTGCACACCTATGATCCCAGTACTTGGGAGGCTGAGACAGGAGAACAGGTTCGAGGCCAATGCACAGTAACTTAATGAGACCCTGTTTTGAGATTAAAAAAATAATAAGGGCTGGGGGGTTGGCTCAGTAGTAGAACCTCCCTGGATTCAATCCCTAGTACCACACAAACACACAAAAAAAAAATGGTTAAAGTTTTATATATATATATATATATAAAGTTTTATATATATAAAATATATATATATATTTTAACCACAATTATAACAAAACACGTGATCTGCCCTTCCACCTTTCTGACATCTCATCCTCTCTGCTTAGGCTGATACTGGCCTCACTGAAACCTTGCAGTAGCATTAAGAGGCCGGCTCTGGGAGGTTTGGCTTCTATCTTCCACTTTCTTGCTGTGTGACCCTGGTGAGTACCCTGCCCTCTCTGGGCCTCAGTTCTGTGATAGTTGATAGAACTAAATGACTCCTGAGAGTTTTCTCAGCACCAATATTCCTTAAGTCTGTGTTCTAAGTCATCCAGTGGACCTCCCCACACCCCAGGAATTCTAAGAGGGCAGAATAAGGCTGCAGGTCATGAGCCCCCAGAACCTGGGGGAGGGGGTCAGCGTTCTTAGGCTCTGCAGGGAGAAGCCAGCTGGGGGTTGTCATGGAGACACATGATACTAATAAACACATCCCCTCCAAATGCCTGCTCTGTTCTTTGGAGTTTATAAAACACGCCCACATCCATTACCTCTGTGACCCCTTCATTCCGCAAACATCCAGGGAGCCTGTCCTCTGTCCCGGCCTGGGCTGTCCCAGGGCCACAGGGCGAGGGGGGACGGAAGGGGTCACTGCCATAGTTGGAGCTTGGATGGGGCAGGCTGGGGCATGGCTGAGAGGACAGGGCAGCTTGGGCAGGGGCCTGGAGCATGTAGGGGGCCCAGGGGGAGATGGCAGTGCTACCTCCCTCGGCCCCTCCTGGGCCACCTAGGCACTAGTTCTACGTCCTGAGAGACACGGGGGTGGGGTGTCTTCTCAGCTTGGTGGAAGAAGGATTGGAGGGTGCAGCAGCTGTCTGGGAGAGACCCTGGAGTCCCATACTAGGGACATCACAGGTCACTGATTTGATTTTCCAGCTGAGGAAATGGGTTCACACAGGTCACATGAAGCCCAAAGTCACCAGCAAATTAAGGGATCTGAATTTGAGTCCTCACACTTGCTGGGCCCCCAAGGCAAAGCTTTTCTCACCTCCTTGGGCTCCGAAATAATAGTGGTGGACACTTGCTAAACACCAATGCACATCAACCAGGCACGAACCCAGGTCATCTACCCAAGCATGAAGACACTCTATTAGTGCTCACTTTTACAGGTGAGGAGACCAAGACAGACATTAAATGACTTGTCCGTGGTCACAGAGCTGGTAAGCAGCAGAGTGAGGATTAGAGCAAGCCAGGCGTGGTGGCGCATGCTTGTAATCCCAGTACTTGGGAGACTGAGACCAGAGGATCTGGGTTCCCGGCCAGCCTCAGCTACTTAGTGAAACCCTCTGCAACTTAGTGAGACCTTGGTTCAAAATAAACAATAAAAAATAGGACTGGGGGTATAGCTCAGAGGCAGAATGCCCCTGGGTTCAATCCCCAGTACTGCCAAAACAAAAAACAAACAAACAAAAAAAACCCTAAAAAACAAAGCAACAGAAGCCTGAGGCACCAGGAGCTTTTAAGTCCCTTGCAATGCTTGGGATGGGAAGTCAGATTGCAAAGGGGTGCAGCTGGGGGAGGTGTAGAACACCACAGGTCTCTGGAGGTGAATAGAGTATGCACATGCTATGTGACCTGGGCCACTCATGCTCCCTCTCTGGGCCTCATGGTGTCCCACCGAGACCCACAGGCAAAGTCTCCAGGTCCCCTCTCTTTCCCAGTCTTCCTCTCATTCCTAGATCATCAGTCCACCCACTCCCCACACAGACCCACCCAGAGACTAAGGCAGGGAGGAGCAGCAGATGGGGGTGGGATGATGAGGGATTAACCCTTCTCCAATAATCTGGTCAATTGTAGGAGTCCCCCTGGGGTGCTGGGGACTGTAAGTCCCACCTACCTTACTTCCCAGAGCCTGCAGGAACCCAGCTCTCACCACACTCTCCAGGGACCTGGGCCCTTATTTAGAAGTGTCTCCATCCAAGCCTGAGTCACCAGATCCCTGGGTGGTCTGGGGAAACCACAGAATTACTTACTGCCCAGCACCAGGCTGGGAGAGGAGGGAGGACGGACAGCAGCTCTCGCCACCACTGATGAACTCAACAAGCAAGCCACTCCTGGGACTCTGTAAATGAGGGACTGGAACCAGACTCTCAGACCCTCACGAAGAACAGAAGCCACCGGGCCTCTCTCTGACACTGGAGGCCCCCAAGGACCTCAGGGAAGTCCTCAGCCTCAACCCTGTCCTAGGCCTGTTTCCTCATCCATAAAATGGGGGTGTTAACCGCCTGTGCCTCTTGCTCTCTGGCAATAGAGGATTCTGATTATCCTGTCCATTTCTAGGCACTGTGGGGTGACCAGCTGCACCTTCATGGGAAAGGAGCCTGCCATTGGTGGGAACCATGCTGTGGGAGCCAGGATGGGTTCAGGGCTAGGCCCAGTTCCTGCCTACAGCCTAGCACTCTTTCTAGGATGTCCCTCCAGGCCTTTAAGTCCCCTGAAATGATCTTGAAGAAGAAAGTCCAACTCTGATCACCTCCTGGCCCATTCAGAAACCAGCTCCCTTCCCTACTGCCTCCTAAACATTAGCCCAGTTCCTCATTGGACTGGGGGAGAAGTCCCGAGCTATGAACTAATGAACCAGGTACTGGGTGTGTGTACTTAATTCTCCCAATTTGCACCTACTTCTAAGGTGGGGACAATTTTATTACCATCTTACGGATAGTAACACAAGTACACATCAAGTACAGTGGGTATACACGACTGTAATCCTAGCTACTTGGGAGGCTGAGGCATGAGGATTGCAAGTTCGAGGTTAGCCTCGGCAACTTGGCGAGATCCCATTTCAAAATAAAATAAATGAGCCAGGCGTGATGGCACATGCTTGTAATCCTAGTACTTGGGAGGCTGAGACAGGAGGATCTGGGTTCTTGGCCAACCTCAGCTACTTAGTGAGGCCCTCCGCAACTTAGTGAGACCCTGTTTCAAAATAAAGAATAAAAAATAGGGCTGGGGGTATAGCTCAGAGGTAGAATGTCCCTGGGTTCAATTCCCAGTACTGCAATAAATAAAGAAAGAAAGCTGGGCACGGTAGTGCATGCCTGTAATTCTCAGTACTTGGGGGTTGAGACAGGATTGCATGTTTGAGTCCAGGCACAGCAATTTAGTGAGGCCTTCTACAGCTTAGCGAGACCCTGTTTCAAAATAAAAAGGGCTGGAGGTGTAACTCAGAGGTAGGATGTCCCTGGGTAAAAAAAAAAAAAAAAAAAAATCCAGAAGTCATTGATGTCACTTAGCTGTGATCTCAACTTAGGCAGCCCCACTACAGAACAGTGTCCGAAAACTCTCTCCTGCTTCCTGGTCTCTGACACACCACTGCCTGTGAGCTGAGGTGCCTCCCACCCTGACCCCAAACCAAGAAACAGAGCTTCTGAGGACACCAGTGAGACGGCGCCTCTGCTGGGCATCTTCGGGACAGGGCCTCAGTGACCACCTGTGGTCAGCCCAGAGGCACCAGTGTGCCTTAGTATGGGGACAGGATTAGCAGGGGTGGGGACAGTCTATTGGCAAATAGCTTTGGGAAACAAAGTTAAATGGCTTTTTTATGGGAAGACGTGGTGGCCATGACCCCTGCTTCTTGCCATTCACAGCCTTGGGTACTCCCCCCCACTTTGCAACAGGGATGGTTTGAGAGATTGGTAGACCATGGCAGAAGTGAAGGTGTATTGCTCTGAGATAGTTACAGAAGACAGTGGCTTCTCACTTGGTGTCTCTCTCTTTCTCTTTCTCTCCCTCCCTCTCTGTTCCCTGCTCTGGGGAAGCCTTGTCGGGGGGGGCTTGACAAAGAGGCCCACTTGGACAGGAACCGAGGCCTCCCGCCAAGAGCCACGTGAGTGGGCTTGGAGCAGATCCCCCAGGCCCAGTCAAGCCTTAGATGACTGCAGCGCTGGCAGAAAGATTGACTGCAGCCTCCTGAGAGACCCCGAGCCAGAACCACTCAACTAAGCTGCTCCTACTTCCGGACACACAGAAACTGTGGTAGTTACTGTTATTTGCTTTAAGCTGCTAAATTTGGGGATAATTTATTACACAGCAAGAGAGAATACACGAGACTTCTCAGAGCACTTCACGTTAATGTAAATCTTCAAGAAAGAAGCCATGCAATACAACATCCCCCTTAGTTATTTGGCCAGCAAGGCCTTCTTTTTGGGGGGGAGAATATTCTGGAGAAAACTCTGATCTAATAAAATGGCTCAGGTCCTACAATTAGATGGAATTTCCAACCTTCATTTGTCTCAGAAGCTACTCACTCATCCTTCCAGAACCTCCACATTCCCCTTTTATGAAGTTGAAATAACACCATCTGCCTTTCTAAAAATCATTAACACAGCCCCAGTGGGCAGATTATGAGCTCCTTGGTGGTGGAGTAGCCTGAGGATCCTTGACCTGGGGCTTGAGGTGGTAGCACAAGGTGGTACGTGAGTCTCAGGCCATTTCCTGAAAGTGGTGAGAGATAGCATCTTCTAGCTTGTGCATAGCTCCCAGACGGAAGGCATGGACCTGCGCTTCCTCCATCACTGAGTTCCTCCAGGCCTGGGCCTCCCCCGTCAGACTGGGAGAGCTGGCCCAGGATGGACTGCTCTGCACTGTCTTCCCCTGCCCCTGGTCCAGGGACCCACCAAAGCCATGGGCAGGAAAGCACAGACCCTTTTAGAGTAAATGTAGCCTTCCTCACTTTTCAATTTATTTTTTCTACTCTTTGCCAGTAAATATTGAAGTCAAATTTCAAAGTAGCTGATGGGTCAGAAGCCCACTGAAAAGCCCTGAGTGTCCCTCTTTGTAAAAAGAAGACAGTGTTTAAAAAAAATCTAGAATGTGAATACTTTATTATCAACGAGTGACTGGTATTAGCTTTTTGTCTGGGCATTAATATTTCAAAACCATACACCAAACCCAGGCTTTTCCACCTAGCTCTGCTGTATCATTTTCTTAAAATAAAGAAGAGGAAGGAGGAAAAGAAAGAAAATATATCTGTATTGAAAGAATTATAAGCCAAAGTGCGTCTTTCTTGTTTTGTCCATATACACACATTGCACCATACATAAATAATTACATTGTAAAAATGACTCCATAATTACAAGTATAATATATATTTCCATATAATATATAAAACTTTATATTAAATCTAGGTAGATGATATTTGGGGGTTTCGTCCGTGGGGGCCGCGTCCTGGGCACTGGCCCCTCTGGAGGTGAGCGGATGGCGGGCCGGGCCTCCTGCGCGCCCCTCGGCTGGGGCTGGGGCCTCGTGGCCGCCGCTATCTGTGGTTGTTGAGCAGGATCTCCAGCCAGCAGGGACAGGAGGTGATGAACTGCCGCGAGTAGCAGGGTCCCCAGCCCTTGGCGAAGCTGATGCGCACACTGTTGGGGTCGTAGGGGCCATCGGCAGCCTCGGGCTCGGGCGCGTGCTGGAGCAGCCCTGAGCGCTCAAAGTCGAACACCTTGATGGAGTAGCCCGGCGGCACCTTGCGCACCACTAGGGCGCGTCCTCCGGGCGCTTCCAGCGTCGGGGAGTTGACGAAGATGGGGTGCTCGCCGCGGTTGTAGGCCCACACGCCGTCGGGCTCCTTGCTGAGCAGGATGCCGAAGCCGATCTTGCTGCGCGTGCGCCGCACGGACTCGCTGCGGTGCTCCAAGTTGAGCTGGCCCAGGCAGAAGCCGCTGCCCTGAGGTAGGTCGTAGAAGATGCTGACGGCCTGGTCGTACACCGCGTAGAGGCGGCCCACACGCGTCCGGTGCTCCCAGTACGCCACACTGCACCAGTGGCTCGGCTTGGTGGCGTCCGGAGACATGCTGGCGTCTGTGGAACAAGCACAGGGCACACTGGGGTTAATGGGAGTGGTAAGGTGGATGCTGCTGCCTGGGCAAGCACCTACTGTGTGCTGAGTCTTCTCTAGCTATTTAGCACACAGTGTAGGGGGGCATCTTCCCCCTTCTCTCTCACACACACAAATCCTCAGGCAAAGAAGAAAAAAAGGCTGTGTACCTAGTGTGCCTGCCAGGGCACCTACTGTGTGCTAGCTACCTGCTGTGATGCAGGGACAGGAACCACATCCAGCTTCTGCCCACAACACTTTGACGTGCTAGCAGGAAGGGCAAACATCCACATATACCTAAAGGAGTGCCCACCAGCTGCCAGGTGTGGCCACTAGGCTTCTTAGTCTTTTGCCCATAGGACCTCCCTCTGCGAGCACACCCTCTCCTGGTCTACAGACCATGGCACCCACTGCCTGCCCAAGGCTCACAGGTAGTGAGGCCCGGCCAGGATTGCAGGCTCTAGTCCAAGGCTCCAGCAGAACAGAGGTAAAATACTAAGGGTAGAGACCACCTGCAGAGACTCCAGCAGAGGCGGGGGGGGGGGGGGCAGGGATGCTTTCGGCCTTCTTGTAAATATGGCTGCCTGGCTGGGTGCTGTGGTGCACACCTGCAGACATACCCAGCACTGGAGAGGCTGAAGTGGAAGGATCACCTGAACCTAGGAGTTCTAGACCAGCCTGGGTGAGAATGCCCCCGCTCCCTGCCCCCCAAAAATAACACCTGCTTTCTAGCCAGCCCTTGCCCAGAGGAAGATGTTCTGCTGGAAGCTTGGTGAGAACAAAGCAGGATACTTTATGGCTCAGCTTCTTCGAGGGAAACGGATCAAAGTCCAACCAAAGTTGAGGGAGACTAACAACTTCAGTTGGGGCCTGGGTTAGGCCGCTCTGTTTTCTTCGCTCTTGCATCCACCCCCAGAGGAGCAGGGTGGCAGGGCCTCCTGATTAGGAGGGTCATCTGGCCACATAGCAGGAAGCTGCGTGCCTGAGGGGCCTCCTGTAGGCGGCCCTCTCTACTGGGGCCTTGGGCTGGGTGCAGGCCCCATGAACATGCCCCTCACCCTCTGGCTTGGCGATGAAGTGCCATCCACAGGTCCTCACATCAGCCTAAAACTTGTAGCATTTTGCCTCTAAGGGAAATGAAGAGGCCCACCTCCCTGCCCTAGACTGACTCATCCCTTAGCAGGTGGGAACAGAGATGGCTCAAGCCCATGGGAGGTGACCAGCCTGAGGTACTCGGCCAGCCCCAGAAGGTGGGGAGCAGGGAACAGCTAGATCCTGTTCCAGCACTCCAGGCCACTGCCCCTCTCTTGTCCACCCATCTGGCACACGGCTGGGACGCCCGAGGGCCAGACAGCAGCGCTAGGCCAACCTAGTCATGAAACACAGGCTTGGCGAGGTGGGCACAGAGAAGAGGTGTCTGGTGTAGGCGGGATACAGGCTGGGCCTCAGGTATCACTGCGTGCCTTCTATGAGCAAAGCATCGTCTTCACAACAGTCCCCTTAGGAGGGGGGAAACTGAGGCCCAGGGCACACCCCAGAGAATGCTGGAGCTGGCCTCAGTGCCAGGCCAACACTCTAGATAGGAGGGAAGCTCTTCTCTGTACCCCAGGTGGAGATCAGGGCAGGATCCTCCCTAAAGCCTGTACACCAAGCAAGTCCCTCTCGTCTCTCAGCCTCAGTTTCCTGGTCTGTCACCAAGACTGCTCTCATGGTCTATGAGTACTACAGTATGTGTTACCCCTAACCCTGGAGACCTCCCCCTGTCTCATGGAGTGAGGGGTTAGTATCCCCCTTCTATAGGTAAGGTTCTAAAAGGCCTCCCAGCCCTAAAGTAGCAGCTCTGCCCAGGCAGAGAAGCAGTTCAGGGTCAAGAGAGTCACCTGAGGAAGGGCTGCAGGGCAGGTGGGTTCTTTCTCTTCTCAGCTCCAATAGTCTTTTCAATCCAAGCCAGGTGGGACTTCCTGTCTCCCTCCTCCAAGTCCCCTTCACCTCGTCCAGGCCAATCACCTCCCTCAGCCCCCCCATCTCAGTAACCTGAGTTCCCAGAGGGCCCAGCCTGCACCAAGCCCTGTAGCCGCTTTGGTTGAGCAGACTAGGTGATGCCTGATCTGGCCTGACTTCTGGCCAAGCCTCCCCACTCCTGAGAGGTGGACTGCCAGTGCTGGGAAGGCCTTCCTGACCTCTCCCTCCTGGGGCACTAATGGCAGCCCCCTCCTGGGCCCAAACAGGTATCTGTGCTGTTGGTCACTGACTCTGGGCTGGGTCTCAGTTCTCCCTGCCTGCCCCGAGGCTGCACATCCCTGAGGAGGCTCCGGGGACATGCTGAAAGGGAAGGAGGCAGGAAATAAAGCATAGGTCAAGTGTCTGCACATTGCCCCACCCCACAGGAGCCCTGGAGGGGTCACAGGCAAGAATCGGGGTCTCTGTCAGATCCTGAGAGCGAGACACCTGCCTTCAGCCTCAAGACTCCAAAGCGTGAGGGTCCCCAACACTTAGGGCTTCCACAAATCAACCCATATTTTAACAGGGGGGTCAAGAATGATAGAGTGATCCCCGCTTTCTTTTCTCCCATATGGACTTATTTTCTATCCTCATTTTCATTTTGTTCATCATGAATCAAGGAAACCTTAGTTGTTGTTTTGTTTTTTGTTTGTTTGTTTGTTTGCGGTACTGGGGATGGAATCTGGGGGCATTCTACCTCTGAGCTACAGCTCCAGTCCTATTTTTTTTTATTCTTTATTTTGAAACAGGGTCTCACTAAGTTGTGGAGGTCCTCACTACACAGCTGAGGCTGGCTGCGAACCTGGATCCTCCAGTCTCAGCCTCCCAAATGCTGGGATTACAAGCGTGCACCACCACGCCCGGCGAAACCTTAGTTTTGAGACTGGCTTGTGGGAGATATGGAGTCCAATGACCTTGTGCCCAGAAGATGGTGCCCTGGGGGTGCAGAGCAACTTACTTGTCCCAGGACACCTGGCAGGGGTTGGTAGAGCAGGGACTAGAACCTGGGACCCCACATTCTACTCTCCCCCTTCTCACATGAGCCAAAAGGTTTCAGACTGAGACAGACCTGAGGCTGCCACGCTGACCAGCAGTGCGGCCCTAGACAAACTGCTGAATGTCCCCAAGCCCTGGTCTACCTATTTGTAAAGTGGACTGGGCCAGTAGTGAGTGCCTGGCTCACAGAATTCTGTGGATTTTCTGGGAACTCTGGGAGCAAAGCAACTGGGTGCAAAAAGAAGGAGCAGTTTTGGTCACTGAGGCCAGAGATCCTTGGGGATTTGATGGTCATGGCCCAGGGGTCACCCCTATAGAAGGTTTCAATACAACAGTGGGTGGCAAAGCCCTTTGCACACTGTAAGCACTTTACACACGTCAAAGTTAGCACCCAGCCTGGTACCTGCAGTGACAGAGGTGCTCAGGACGTGAAGGAATGAAAGAAGGAAATGATGAATGACTGAAGATCTAGAACAAAGAGTGAGTCCCCCTGTGGCTCCATTCCCAAACTCACATCTGTGGCCTTGGATTTCACATGGGGTCTGACATAAGCTGACAGCTCCCTGCAATACAGCAAGTGAAGAAGCAGGCACCCCAGTTCCCCCACACTTCCCCCACCCTGCCCTCCAAGTCTTTTGTCCATAGCCTGGACTGCTGCTCAGGATTCAAGGGGACAGCCTCTAGCTGAAAGATCTTTTTCTCCTCCTGGCTCCAAGGCTGTGGTCCCGCCATCTCCCACAGCCATCAGCCTAATTAAGAGCCAGCTCTTTAATTGCAAATAAATACCAGAGAGTCAGACCTGAGTGAACATCAAAGATGCCCGAGCTCTGACCGAAACTCCTGCTCACTACCCCTGCTCGGGCCTGGCCTCGTTCCCAGCCAGACCCTGGGTCCTGCTAGGAGAATGTGGTGGGAGGAGGAGAGGCACTGGGTCTGGGGAGTCCGGAGTCCTACCTCCTGGCTCTGACCCAGCAGGTCACCTCCCTTCTCTGGCCTCAGTCTTCCCATCTGGGCAATGAAGTCATCACTTTTAACTTTCAGCTTTAAATTTCTGTGATTTAGTGAATATTCATGACAACTCCAGCCATAACCCTCACCTCCCACCCCCTGCCCAAATTAGAAACCAGATCAGCTATCCATCACAGGAGGAGGAATTAAAAAAACAGGTAACCCCCCTCCCCTGGTCCAGAAACACTACTGAAACACAGCAACCTGGGTGACCTCAAATGCAGCCTGCTTAGGGAAGAAGCTGTGCTATTTGCTTCCATTGGTCTGAAGCAAACACTTGGGCAGGTGAAGCTACCGATGGAGACAGAGGTCAAAACAGTGAAGGAACGGTGAGGGTCAGTACTACAGCACTCACCTAACATGTTCAAGGCCCTGGGTGTGGTATCCAACACCACAAATAAAAATAAAAATGAAGAGGAGGAAGGAGGAGGAGGAGGAGGAGGAGGAGGAGGAGGAGGAGGAGGAGCAGACGGGAATGGTGACAGTGAGCCCCTGGAAGAGGGATGATTGGGAAGGGGTACGAGGGACTTTCCTGGGGAGATGGCAATGTTTGATATTTTGACTGGCACAATGGGAACTGGGGTATATACAGAAGTCCTGACCTAAACACTTAGCTATGAATTTCATTGTCCCTGTATCTGTCCTAGAGTGGCCTCCACAAGGCTCCTGGAAGCCAGTTCCCTCCCAGTGGCTCCCACATTCCTGCCACCAGAGGGTGGTGGATGCCTGGGCAGGGCAGGAGGCCCTGTCCCCAATAATAAATAGTCCTTCTCCCCTGCACAGAAGCCAGCCCCTGCGATGACTGGCTGGCCTGCCTCTGGCTTGGCCTCTCTGTGGGCAAGGGTGCCCGGAGCCCAACGTGTAATTTCATGGGGGTGCTGAGGCACCGAGAGGGCCACCTGCAGTCTGGATGAGGCAGGAGAGCTGAAATCTCAAGAAAAGCCTTTAGCTTCTGTGAATCAGCAGTTTTTGGTCAAAACAAAGGGCAGGAGCAGTCCTGTGCACTCCCCATGGGCTGCGTGCTCCATAAGCCCGAGCCCACTCGGCTTGATTTCCTGCACCTCCCCTGGCCTTCTGGCCAAGCGGCCCTGAACACTCGGTTGTTCTCTGAAGTAACCAGACGTGTGCCTGGGGCACCTCGAGAGGATCTAAATGTGAGGGCTGGAGCATGCGCAGGAGGCCCAGCCTGCAGGCCTGCATCCTCTTGGTCTCCAGGAGGATGCTGCGACATACCTGGGCCACAGCAATCTCCCACCTCTCCTGGGAATGAATGAATAGGCCTGCACAGCCACACACCAATGATCCTGAAACAAGGGCCCAGCCCCCAGAGAGAGCTGAGAAGAAAAACCGGGCTCTCAGAAGACCCGAGAGGTTAAGTGACTTGCCCAGGGTTACCCAGCAAGCTGGTAGCAGAGCCAGAGAGGAACCTGGGGCTTGTTCTCCCCTCTTCACAGGGGTTCCTCCTACATTCCTGAAAAACTCTTTCTGTTCCATGTCATGCCCGTGCCAGCTCCACCGGCAGCTTTCATCTGTGGCTCCCGGGCCTGGGAGTAATTATGTGGCCCTGCATCTGGTTAACCTAACACCCCTTTTAAAGCCTTGTTTGCCCATTAGATAAGTAGTTTTTGTTATCAAACTTAGAAGGAAAAAGGAGTTTTTTATTTAACCCTCCTTTGTCATTTTGAGCTGCAGAAATGGCTTCAGCTTTTGTGCAGGTCGAGAGATGCAGCATTAAGTGGAAGCTTTCTTTCCTTGTCAAGGAAGTGGAAGGCCAGTGCTTTCTCCACTGGGCTGCGGCAGTAAAGCCGGGAAGGAATGTGCACAGGGCCATGCTAATGGTCAACAGCTTAGAGGAGCCTCTCGGCTGAACTCAGTCCAAAGGCCCGGCCCAGCTGACAGGAGTTTCCTCTTGCTGGCTCCCACCCCCTCCCCACTCCCCTCCACAGCTCCAGCACCTCTGGCTCCTAGAGGAAGCCGGGCTTCCAAGAGGAAGTTCCTAATCGGTCATTACATCACGGCGGTCTGGCCACCACTGCTGCCGGCCTGCACAGGGCCCACCTCAGGGCTCTTCTGCCTGCTGGTCTCTGGGCTGGGGACTGTGCTGGTCGCCACCCTCCTGACACTCTCTCAGTCCCAAGACAATAAGTGAACTTAGGGGAGAATGACAGTGAGACGGAGGGACGTCCTGCCCCGGGTGGCCAAGGTGCAAAAACAGGCCCAAAGAGGTAAAATCATTTGCCAAGGTCACAGCGGAAATTAGCAATACAGCCAGGACCACTTGGGCATCTCTGGCACGGACTGGTTAGGAACCTGGGCACAGGAATCCCAGCTTGGCCACTTACCAGCTATGAAACCCTGGGCAAATGACCTCACTGCTCTGGGCCTCGGTTTCCTAAATCGAGGAAGGGGATGCAATCAGTGGTTCCTTTATCAGGTCACTGGGTGAATTTCAAGTGTGCCAAATAATGCTTGACTTAAATCGAGTAGTCTGTAAATTGACAGCTTTGATTATCACTCATGTAAGCTTATCTATCATTTGCATAAATTATATAATAGATTGGCTCAGCTTGTATAGTTCATAAGGGTGTTCACATTAGGTAATAACATCAGCAAAGATAAGATGTGCTAATGGAGTTGAAAATCAAGGAGAAATAATGATACAATAAACCGGTCAAGATTTAACAGACCTTTAACAAATACCCGGCAGAGAACAAAGCACTTTAAATGTACTGTGCCAACATATGGCTCATGCTGTCATTCCCAGCTTTGTTTTTTGGAGGTGCTGGTTTCGAGCCCAGGACCTCGTGCCCGCTAGACAAGTGCTCTACCACTGAGCTACACCCCTCGCCCAAAGCCATTCCCATCTTAAGGGAGCTGAGGCCTGAAAGGTAGTGTGGCCAAAATCGTAAAGCCAGAATTTGAGTTCCTGTCCATCTAGTCTTAGAGACAGGTGAACCTTTGCATTACTCCTGTAATGTCACCTGTGGGCTGCAGAATCTTGGAGGCCTGCAGGGTAATGTCACAGACACAGAACTATATTCACCCAGCAGTGTCCACTCCAAGCCGTCATGTGTGTGTGTGGGGGGGGCTGTACACATGGGACGTTAAAAGGGGTCCTCTGAGCTGGGCATGGTGGTGCATGCTTGTAATCCCAGTACTTGGGAGGCTGAGACAGGAGGATTTGGGTTTGTGGCCAGCCTTGGCTACTTAGTGAGGCCCTCTGCAACGTAGTGAGACCCTGTTCCAAAATAAAGAATAAAAAAATTGGGCTGGGGGTGTAGCCTGGAGGTAGAATGCCCCTGGGTTCAATTCCCAGTACTACAAAAAAAAAAAAAAGGGGGGGGGGGTGTCCTCTGGCCTGTGAGTGTAGCTCAATAGTAAAGCATTTGCCTAGCACGCTCAAGGCTCTGGGTTTGATCCCCAGAAGCCCCGCAAGAGAGGGAGTTCCTCAGATGCAACAGTGCTGGTGCCCTGGCTCCTGCCATCCAGGGAGGGCAGTGTGGCTTCTCAAACACCAGATCCTATCTGCTATCTATGGCCCCTATGCAGCCCTGCAGACACAACACTTTTGAGCTTTCAAGTTTAGTTTCTCCCTCACACTCAAATATTCCACCCCTGCAAAATACCACAACAAGCATTTTCTAGATGTGCCACAATGCAACGCTGGTCTTGAGAAAGGGCTGCCAGCCCTGGTTGTATCCCCAGAGGGCAGGAGATCCCTCTTGCTGTGCTCTCCACTTGCCAACCTTTTGATTTCACAGGCTTAGGAGAGTCACCCCCATTCTTGGGGCAGACTCCAAGTTGGAGAGGTCCCACAACTGTGCAGGCTGGCCTTGAGCCCATCTTCTCCCTTCTTTGCCCTTCATGCTGCATCATCTGCTCCCTCTGCTCTGCTGTGTCCCTCAGAACCTCAGCCCAGGAGGGCAGAGAAGCCACCAGGAGGATGGTGACAGCAGCGGCCTGGCTGGGCTATAAGCGGCCCCCTCCAGGGAGAGGCTTGAGAGGCCCCGCAGAAAGGCCTTCCTTTCAGCCTTGGCGCCCTGACCCCAGCTGGCCTGGCGGACGTCTCTGATGGAACAAAGTGTTGGCCTGAGCTGCAATGGGTAAGGTTTCCATTCTTTTATCTCATGCAGTATCCACACAAATCCTGAAAAGATGAACCCATACTGCAGCTCTGACACAAAACAGGATTTGCCAGGCCCTAACACACAGGCCGGCTCAGTGTCTCCTCCAGAGGCCGTCTCCCCAGGAGCCCTCTCGCCCTACCACTCCAGCAGGCAAGGGGGGCAGCCAGAGGACATCGGGGCCCGCTTCCATCAGCATCACCCTACCTGCCTTCTGCCCTCAGCAGCCCATCTCGCCCAGCTAAAAAGATGGCAAAGACCACCTAGGACAAAAGGCAGGGAATTCCCTTTGCCCACAAGGAGGAAAGAGGCAGGTGGGAGAGCCAGGCAGCTAAGGCCGGCTAGTGGAAATGCATGGGGGGGGGGGGTTGAAGGGAAAGACAGAGGAAAGATAAGCAGCTTAGGAAATCAGCCCAGGTTTCCAGAAGGAACCAGTTTCTACAACAAAGGGCTCTGAACTTTGCTCCCATTCCAAGGCCTCTTTGTCTCATCACAGTCAGATGCTGACTGTGTTTGTTTGTTTTCTTACTCAGAGATCACCTGGGGTGGGAAAGCCTTGCTTTTATTACTGCCCCTGGAAAGATGCTGAAATAACACTATTTGTGCAAGAAAATGAAGCTAGGGACCTCGGTCCCCCCAAAGAAGTGGCAGTTGTGAGCAGGGAGCTCCTCCTGGCCTGTAGGCCTGAGCTGCCCGGGGCAGAACTGCGGAATTTACAGATACACCCACCAGGACCCTTGGTCGGTTGGTCGTATGGAAGGAGCTCAGGCAGAGCCTAGGTTCTCACCTCACCTCTGAACGTCCCTGAGCCTGAGACCACAGAGAATAATACGGGCCCTTTGAGGGTTCAGGTAGGGACAGCCTGGGCATGTAGAAGCTCTACCACTGAGCTACACCTCAGCCCTTTTTATTTTTTATTTTGAGACAGGGTCTCACTAAGTTGTCCAGGCTGGCCTCAAACCCGTGATCCTCCTGCTAATTTGAGTTTTATTGGCAAATCTTCTGCCTCAGACTTCTTGGACCAGTATAAAGTCATAAAAGTAAACTACCTAAAAATGGCCCTCAAGTCAGCCTGCCTCAGCTCTCAGGAGCAGGCATCTACACTGTATAGGGACATCTCAGAGGATGACCGGGCAGGGTACCCGCAGCTTGCCCTGCCATCGGCTTGGCTCCCTGTGCCCAGTCCCCTGCTCAGGCACATCTTGTCCATCTCACTCTTCTCT
Source organism: Graphiurus murinus (assembly GCA_004027655.1). Taxonomy (NCBI): domain Eukaryota; kingdom Metazoa; phylum Chordata; class Mammalia; order Rodentia; family Gliridae; genus Graphiurus; species Graphiurus murinus. Next base: position 15,997 of record PVLC010011185.1, read on the forward strand.
TCATGTAGAAATCTCCAAAACCACAGGTAAGAGCAAAGGTGAACAGGTATAAATCTTAACAGCTGTGTTACTTCGGGCTGATAACTCTCTGAGTGCCAAAATCAGCTACATAATTTGGGGGGGCCTAGTGCAAATTATAAATGCAGGGGCCCTTGTTAAAAATTATAAAGAAGCCCGGCGTGGTGGCGCACGCTTGTAATCCCAGCATTTGGGAGGCTGAGACCAGAGGATCCGGGTTCGCGGCCAGCCTCAGCTACCTAGTGAGGCACTCCACAACTTAGTGAGACCCAGTTTCAAAATAAAAATAAAAAATAGGGCTGGGGGTATAGCTCGGAGGTAGAATGCCCCTGAGTTCAATCCCCAGTACTGCAAAAGAAAAAAAAAATTTAAAAAAATTATAAAGAATTTCAAGATGGTAAGAACAGAGCATTGAATTCAGTGGGGATTCCTTCTAACGAAGGGGCCTGGAAGGACTCACACTAGACATGCATGGAGCCTGCCCTGTAGAGTGTGGATTACCTGGGGCAGGGGCGGGCACCTAGCTCAAAGGGTAAAGGGGACCCACAGAAGGGTTTACCAACAGCATCTGGTACTGGGTGATTATAAGTGTCTTCCATTCTCCAGTGTTTTTCAGAATCTTGTTTAATCACCCAGATCCTTATGTTGCCTTTTGGCAGCCTTCCACAGCCACTAAGGCCTGAACCATACCTCTGTGACACTCTGATGCTGTCAACAGGAGGGTGTGTGTGTCCACCCAGCTCACCTCTGAGCAGATTGGCCTGGGATCCTGCTGGCCTTATCTCTCTCTCTCTCTCTCTCTCTCTCTCTCTGCCTTTCCTCCCCAGGGACCTGGTGCCCTGTGGCCTAATAAGGGTGTTCTCAGCAGTGCTGAATGGAATTTTACATTCAAGGGCTGGAAGAGCTCTTGGGAAATCACCTGGTCCCCCTCCCCACACACTAGAAAATGGTACAGTGGCCATACCCCATTCAACACATGGCATCACTGGTGCTCCGAGGCTCTGGCCCTGCTTGCTGATCCTCCTGATGTATCCCTGCAGGTGGAGTGCCATGTGAGCTCCCTGTACACACATAAGGCTTGTTTCAGTGGTTTAAATTTTTTTTTTTTTTTTTGCCTAAAGCCAAGCCATTGCTAATCATCTTGTTTGACAGTGGAAATAGATTTAATTTCTCTGGCTTGCTATGTCTATGAGGACGAGGGAACAGAGATTTGGATGGAAATACCAAAGAATGAGGTGGCAGAGCTGGTTTTCTTGTTTGCAAAGCTCTCCAAAATAAGTCTCAATCTAACACCAGCCTGTTGCTGTTTACCAACTAGGCTATGTGTGACCTTGCAAGTCAAATATACTTGCCTTAAGTTACACTAAAGATGCAATTTGGGGGTAAATACCCTCAAATTAAAGTACCAGAGTTGGAGCATTCAACTTTAAAATATTTCTTGCATTAGAGCCTCTCTCTCCTTTCCAATACCTTTTTGTAACACAAAGATACACAACCCACCCCTCTTCAGTAAGTGCAGACTCCCGTGTAATGGATTTTCTTAAAGCAAGTGTTGCCTGAATCGTTTTTATAGACTTCTGGAACAAACAGGAGTGCCTTATAATAAGCAAAAAAGCTAATATTTACTGGAGAGATCATTAATCCACAACTACATACTAATATTTGCTGGAGAGAATGCAGTAACACGGGATTTAAACGTTCCCCACAAAAATTTTGCCAAATGACCTACAGGCTTGGCAGCTCATGGCTCCACCATGGTGACCTATGGCCTGTGGCTGTGCTACCAGGCAGATGAGTTGGAGCTGCTCAGCGCCATTCACTGCCATGTGTCTGTGCCCCAGCTCCCAAGCTGCCTGCAAAGAGCTGGCCTGTCTGATGGGAGTGGCAGGTGGACAGGAGGGAGGGAACCAAGCAGTTCATGCATCCCACCAGGCCAACCTCACAGAGACCCTGGCCCACACCTCAACCCAGAGTCCAAGCCTAGTTCCCACAGCCCTGAGAGCCCATGCAAGAGGGTGGCTCTGTCCCACTAGTGATGCTGAGGGTGGTATTCTAACTGTGGAGAGTTTCCCCATTCTCCCGGTCCATTCATAAATGGCCCCGTTTTAGGTAATAGACCATCAGGCTCAGAGAAGTTGGGTGACCACCCTCAGTCCACAGGCTGGCACCTGCCAGGCTAGCCCGCAGCCCTTCCCCCTCCCTGCCCTAGGGGCACCAATGGCCCACAGGTCACCAGCCTCTGCATTCCTAGAGCACAGCCCAAGCTGGCCCACTAAGGAGGATCCTGAGTAATTCAGCCCATAAATCATGGCCATTGTGAATTTCCCTTTTAGCCACAGGCAAAGTCAAACGTCTCCTCCCCCCACTGCAGTTAACCAGGGCTCTTTGTTCAGCATATCTCTCTGGCTCCTGGCTGGGGGCCAGCTCTCAATTATTAATTAATCTGGGAGGCGCAGGTTGCATTCCTGGCCACCTAACCACTTCCTCCTCGGGCGGGAACTCGGGAACTCACAGGCCAGGCGCTTTTAGTTACATCAAGCTGCTCACAACATCCCGGCCCTGTCTCTCGGCCACTGCTACAAGAAAGGGTTTTTTAAAAAAAAAAAAACCAGAGTTAAAAATAACAGCAGAAAACCCAAACACTCAGAAGTATCCTTTCCCATCTCAACCCCAATGCGAATCCAACCTGGGTGCTACCACCACGTTGGTGAAGCCAGGATGTGCCTCGGTTTCCTGGTCTGTGAAATGGGGATCTACTCCCCGACACACAAAGCTACTGCCCACGTGTCTGTGTAGGAAGGGTGTGATCTGTGAGCCCCTGCCACCAGTGTCAGTAGCCACAGAGGGAACCAAGACTTAAAAGCCCATAAGCAACCTTGAGGCTGGGCTGGGGAAGGTGCGGCTTCTAACTTCACCTGCTCACTTTAGCCTCGCAGGAGGGAAAGCGCGCCAGGCCGTTGGGGGTGGGAGCAGGGGAGGGCAGGGCTACAGCTCAAGTTTGCTGAAGCCATCCCAGTGTCTTCTGGGCTGGTGAGAAAGAAGATAGAAATATGAACCCTCTCGGTCTGGGTCAAGCCTTTGGGAAGCCATGGGCAAAAGCCCCAAGAACCAAAGTAACCAGCCTTGGTGTGAAGTGCAGCCCCATGATGGAGAGTGGAGCACAGCTCTCCATGCCCCAAGTTTAGTGCTTAGTGCACAGTCCTGGCACTGAGCAGTAGCCCCCCCCCCTTTTTTTTGATACTGGGGATTCAACCCAGGGGCATTCTACCTCTGAGCTACATACCCCCAGTCCTATTTTATTTTGAAACACGATCTAAGTTGCTGAGGGTGGCCTCGAACCTGCAATCCTCCTGTCTTAGCCTCCCAAGTACTAGGATTACAAGCATGTGCCACCACACCTGGCTGAACAGTATAACAGACCTACATATAACAGAGGTCTTTCCCTCCTTTAGGATACAAGTTAGACTGCAAGCTTCAGGTCAGCAGTGATGCTGGATGGCTGGTGCCAGCTGAATGGGTTAAGCCATGAATGATGAACCAGGCATGGTGGTGCACACCTGCAATTTCAAGGACTCAGGAGACTGAGGCAGGAGGATCGCAGGTTTGAGGCCAGCCTCAGCAACTAAGCAAAAAGTGAACAAGGAAAAAAAAAATAGAAAAGTAAACAATCAATAAAAAGAATTAAGCTGAGCCGGGTGTGGTGGCGCACGCTTGTAATCCCAGC
>PVLC010011185.1:19838-48037 GCA_004027655.1 Graphiurus murinus
AAACCAAAAAAAAAAAAAAAAAAAAAAAAAAAAAGAATTAAGCTGTGATATTAGAGGACAAAAGCCACAGAAGCAACACGTGGGGTCAGAAGCAAGGATGAATGTTTGTTGTTGATGGTAACTACCATCCAGCGTCCTTTTGGTCATCTCGCTCCTCTGGTCCTAAACACACTCGACAGTATACCCAACCTCACCCAGAGAGTGTACTGGGCCAGCCAATCTGTGGGTGTCAGAGACTCAGCACCTTAGGGTATCACCTAGGGCTTTGAATCAAAATCACCCCCCCCATGTGTGTGTGTGTGTGTGTGTGTGTGTGTGTGTGTGTGTGTGTGTTAGGGATCAAACCCAGGACCTCGTGCCTGCTAGAAATCTCATAAGACAACTGATTTGACCCCCAAATCTTTCTGTAACATTGATGGTCTGCAGAAAGGACACTTTTGTCTTTTGGCTGGCTTCCCTTCCCCCTAAACACTGAGGCTTCTGGAGAAAGCACGTACACTGCCAAGATAAATTATTGTGCATATACAATAAAGTACCATTAATTAGGACTCATAAATCCAGAGTTTGTAATAATTCCGAAAGCAGCTGGGTTGAAGTTAAAAAAAAAAGTTTTGATAAACAAATGCAAAATATAAATAAGATTCAGGAGAACTGTTTATCCTACTAGCACTGTATAAACAACGGGCATACCAATTACAAATGCTCTTATCTGTTCACTAAAGCAGATCTCCCAGTGACCTCTAACAGGAAACATCACCGGTTAGCATCACAGTCCACGGAATTTGAAAGATCACAGGACCTGGTTCCCTAGATAGTATCCTTGCCCACCACCAAGTCAGCCTGAGATGGTGAGGGATCTGTGGAAAGAAGCCCCTGGGGTGCTGAGCCTCCGCTGGTAAACAGTGGCTGCCCAGGAAGGAGGGCAGTCCAGGGATCTGAGTGCCAACCAGTTATCTCTGTGCCCATCTTAAAGAAGCAGTGTTTCCTAGGGTGTTGGGCCAGGGGAGCCTGCCAGCTCCTGCCTTTCTGAGTGCACAGGCAGGGAAGGGCCCAGCTCTGGGTGGCAACCCCTCAAGTGGCCATGCAGCAGGCCAACCAAGGTCGCCTGTTCGTGGCCTCCTTGGTGATTTGCAAATTAGCCTGGCCCAGGTTTCCTCCTGGGAAGAATCAGCACCTGCAGCTCAGTAACATCCAGGTGAGGCGAGGGGCCCACAGGTAAGTGCAGGGGCACAAGGGGCAGCAGGAGAGGACCTGGGCGGGCTTGTGAGGCCAAGGGTGCCTTGGTCCTGGCCCAACAGGGACAGACTGCAAGGCCCCAGAGAGGAGGGCAGGGGGCCAAGCTGAAAATACCGAAGGCCGCTCCAGCTCCAGCTCCAGGAGATGGCCCTGCCAAGTCGGGGAGGCGGCACTGATGGGGAGCTGGCAGGTTCCGGCCCGGTGGGTCCCTAAGGGCACTGAGTCAGGAGCAACGGCCTGTGTCTCTGGGCACGTGGGGGCTGGAGCAGAGCCAGGGAGACCCAGAGCCGCCAGCCTCCCCGGGGTGCCCCTGTCTGGCGCTACCCCACAGCCTTCCAGCCTAAGAACCCCCAAGGAAGCAGATCCCCTCTAAGTGGTGCGCAGACCTTGAGCAGGGACTTGGGCTCTGCCTGAGGCCACGAGATCGCTCTTCTCCCTCTACTTTCTGTCCCCTAGTTCTGGAGGCTCTCAGCGGAGCCCACAGTGAGCCCTGTGGTTGCCTCCATCGTGGGCATTTCTGACATCTAGCAAACCAAGACCCTGCCTGCACCGGCTGGGCAGAGGATGCAGCCTCAGAGGGGCACCCAGAGAGGGCGGGCCACTCTGCTGTGGCCCTGAGAGAGGACTCATGCTTTGGGGCAGGTAAGCCCAATGTACAGGTGGTTGCCTTATCCTCCGTCCCTTCACCAACTTCTCTGCATCTTCCCCACTGGCTTCGAAAATTGCTATCAACTAAAGCACCCCGGGTGGGGCTTGCCACGATGCTCACATCCTGCCACCAGAAGGCCAGTCTGCCATGGACACCATGGGCACTGCCACTGGCGAGTCATCAGCCACGCAGTTTGATCAGACACTGCTTCACCCATATATTCAGAATTTGAGCATCTGGCTTGGTTCAGCCCTCACCCTATTTGTGGCACTGATGCTACAGCAGGCAAACAAACCAATGCACTCATTTGTCAAGAGCCACTTTCTAGCAGGTCGTTCTTTTGGAGTCTGGCCATCTCTACCTTCCAAAGAACCCCTCCAGATGGCTCACATGCAGCCACAGAGAGCTGCTCTGCCCAGGCCTCGAACATGTGGCGCTCCACCTAGAAACCCTGGAAGCAAATTCCCTGAAGGGAAAGAGTGGGTAGGATGTTTTCAAGAACTCGTGGTGGGTTTGGTTTCCAGCCAACGGCAGTGCTGCTGGATGCGAGAAGAGCCTTTGCTTGGCATTCTGGACCCTCCTCTTGCTCTGTAAATGCCTACTGTGTGCAGGGACACACCAACATGAGCTCACTGAGGGAATGAGTCAGTTTGTGGCGAGGGAAGTAATAAAGGCCAAAGTGAGGGGGAAAGAATGGGGATGTCAAAGGAAACCAGGGGAACTCTTGTTTTTGCAAACATCATTCCCTTCTGGTCAGTTCCAAGTTATTTAGTGGGCTATACACACATTATTGTTTCCCACAAACCAAAACAGTGCTCCCTCAGGCTGGAAGAACAACATAAACATTCTTTGCTGCTGGAGTGTAGCAGGCGGGCCTGAGCTAACTGCAAGCCTGTAGAAAGCCCCAGGCCTGAGTCGCTTCCCTGCCTCCCTCTCACAGTGGACTCTGGCTGGGGAATCTGCCTACCACCGCAGTGGGTCATGTGGATATCTCTGGTGAGGGAGCATGCTCCTTTCAAATGGGCAACGACTCTAAAAACTGTAGGGCACTGGGGAGTAGCAATACCACACTCATTTTAATGAGAAACCTGGAGGAAGTTGGGGGAATCTAAAGTCAGGGCTGCAGATCATTTAGCCCAACCTATTCCCTTCACAGAAGAGGAAACTGAGGCTCCGAGAGTATAAATCACTTCCCCGAGGTTGCCCAGCAGAGTGGGGCCACCACCAGCTGTCTCCGAGAAGGGACCCCTGTCCTCAGCACCGCCAGGCCTGAGGAACTGAGACAAATGTTCCTGACGAGGCTGGCCAACATGAATTATTTTTGCAAAACTGTCTGTTTGTTTGTTCTTGTGGGTAGCAAGGAGCAAGGCCTTCCCTGCATCACTGTCGGAACAACTCCCTGCCTGGGCCTGAGAAGTGACCCGCCCCGGCTGGCAGGCACCGCCACCGACTCTCAGGCGAAGGATGTGCGTTGCAAAAATGGGGCAAAGTTTCCTATTCTGAAGATAACATTGTAAGACACAGGAAGTCTGCGAGCAGAGCCTGCGTTTCCAGAAGGCCTCTGCACACCCGTTCGCAGCCACTGCCACTGCACGGGGCTTCCAGAGATTCCGAGGCTGGGGTGGGGGCCGGGGGCGGCAGGATGGGGACAGTGCTGGGAATGCCAGCAGCCACGGTGCAGGTAAGAGTCCAGAGACGGGCTTTCCAGGCCCCAGACTCACTGGGCCTCAGCAGCAACGCAAAGGACTCCCAGGAACCCTGGCCCTGTCAGCCCCAAGATAAAAGGGTTAAAAGAGCCCATGTATTTCTCCTACTTTGGGCCCTTGGGTCTGGATTCCCAGGCCCCACCCCTGGAGAATCTGATTCATGGGTCCTGGGTGGAGTCTGAGAATCTCTGTTTTTCACAAGATTTAGGAGGCCACTTTTCCCGCTATGATAGGTCACGATCACACGAGTGGAGGGCTCAACTGTCTGGCACGATGGTGGAAGAGCTGGCTTCCTGGACAGAGGAATGATGGGGACAAGGAGACCAAATCAAACTGACCTCCTAGCGATGGGCAGATCTGGGAGCCGCTGCAGATAGCCCTGATTCTGTGTGTGTCTGGGTATGTTTGAGGACAGGCCCGTGGGTAGTATGGGCTCCCTGTGGGATTTGGAATCAAAGACCTCTCAGTTCAAATCCCAGCTCCACCACTTCTTGGCTGTGTGTCTGGGATGAATGCCCCTCGCCTCTCTGGGCCTCAGCTTCCCCATCTGTGGAATGGGATTGACAATGAATTGTTGGAAAGGGACTAAATCCTAATAGGTGACGTGTCCTGTGAGCTTGCCATGTGCTGGGTACACGTAGTTCTCACAACAAGCCTATGAGGTACATGTTATTGACTATTCTATTTTACTGGAGAAGAAAATGTACACAGGAGGAAACGTGGGCCTCCTGACCCATCCAAGGTCACAACTGGTGAAGGGATTCCCACATCCAGTCTGAGCATTCTGCTCTGTGCAGGAACATTCCTCATTGCATTGCTGCCTTCCTTCCTCTGCCCTGAGACCCACAGGGTCAGCCGGGTGCCTACAAGACGCATCCTTGTCTGCAAAGACACCACCACATAAGAGCTCTCTCCTTTTTTTTCTTTCTTTTTGTGGTACTGGGGATTGAATCCAAGGTTGTTCTGCCTCTAAGCTACACCTCTAGCTCTATTTTATTTTTTAATTTGAAACAGAGTCTCACTAAGTTGCAAAGGGTCTCACAGGTTGCTGAGGCTGGTCAAGATCCTCCTGTCTCAGCTTCCCAAATACTAGGATTACAGATGTGAGTCACCGAGCCCGGCTTCTGTCCATCTTTGAGTGAGGTATTTTGAAGCTATGCTGTCAATTGGGCAAAGATTCTTGATTATTATATCTCACTGATCATTTTAGCTTTGATCTATGGATGGAGTCAACAAAAGCCCAAAACTGGTCCCGCCGCTTGTTTTTATAAATAAAGTTCATTGGAACACTGCCGAGGTCATTTTTTTTTTTGGGGGGGGGGTACTGGGGATGGAACCCAGAGGCATTCTACACCTTAAGCTGCACCCCCAGCCCAATTTTTTTTAACCCGCAGCCCTATTTTTTATTCTTTATTTTGAAACAGGGCCTCACTAAGTTGCAGAGGGCCTCACTAGGTAGCTGAGGCTGGCTGTGAACCTGCGATCCTCCTGTCTTAGCCTCCCAAGTACTGGGATTTCAAGCGTGCACCACCACTCCCGGCTGGCTGAGGTCATTTTTTTCATTTTTAAAAGTATATTATCTATAGATCTCTCATATTACAATAGCAGAGTTAGTAGCTTCAATAGAGACCGTGTGGCCTGTACAGCCTTTACATTCACTATCTGTTTTTGGGTTTTTTTTTTTTTTTTGCGGAACTGGAGGTTGGACCCAAGGGCATTCTACCTCCAAGCTAAACCCCCAGCCCTATTTTTTATTCTTTATTTTGAAACAGGGCCTCACTAAATAGCTGACACTGGCCATGAACTTGCGATCCTCCTATCTCAGCCTCCCAAGTACTGAGATTACAAAGTGTGCACCACCATACCCAGCCAGAAGGCAGTTTTATACACCATTGTTAGTAAGGCTGTGTTTTGACTGCTAGCCATTTATGTGTGCTCAGGAGGGAAACTTTCACGCGCGACATCACATCAGTGCTCAAAGAGTTTCTGACTTCAGAGCATTTCGGATTTTATAGTTTTAGATTAAGGACACTCAACCTGAGGCTCCTTTTCTTTCTTTCTTTCTTTTTTTTTTTTATGTACTGGGGATTGAACTCAGGAGCATTCTATCTCTGAGTTATACTCCCAGCCCTATTTTATCTTTTAATTTTCAAACAGTCTAAGTTGCAGACAGCCTTATGTTGCTGAGGCTGGTAGGTTCAAGGACAGCTTTAGCAATTTATTAAGACCCTCAGCAATTTAAACTCAGGGTTTTTTTTTTATATATATATAAAATGAGAGGTCCTTTGAGGAGGTCCCTGAAAGGCCAGCTTTTTTTTTTTTTTTTTTTTTTTTAATTTTGCGGAACTAGAGATTGAACCCAGGGGCATTCTACCTCTGAGCTATACCCCCAGTCCTATTTTTTATTCTTTATTTTGAAAAGGGTCTCACTACGTAGCTGAGACTGGCTGCGAACCTGCAATCCTCCTGTCTCAGCCTCCCAAGTACTGGGATTACAAGCATGCACCACCATGCGCGGCTAAATAAAATTTTTTAAAGAACCAAGAATCATGAATATACTAGGACTGCTATGAAGAATCCTTGGATCAGTCACAGTTCAGTCCCACTTTCCTCCCCACTGCTTCTGCCCTCGGACAGAGACAATGGCAACTTTACATAAATGCAGTAAATGTGAGCCTAGTTCCTCTCAGCCCGCTAAGGAGAAGCTGCAGCTACCACGTTTGCAGGGCCGCTCTGCTGTGGGGCCAGCACTTCCTTCCCAGCGCTGTGGACATTCCGGAATCGGGGGTGTGTGCGGAAAAAAGGCTGCGGGGCGGGGGGGGGGGGGGTCCCCCTCCTCAGAGCGGAGCAGAGCTGAGCAGAGCGGATCGGATCGCTGAGCTGCTGCCCTGCCTGCCTCCCACCCACCCCACCTCCAGAATTTCCATCAGTCTTCTCCAGCTCGGCAGAGCCAGGCAGGACCTCCAAGAGACAGGGACAAGGCCCAGAAGGGGCCAGAATCAGGGCAGACAATCTGGCCTGGGGGCTCGGGGACAGACTGGCCTGGGGGGTCCTGGTGGACACTCCAGGAACAACCAGGAGGACCACTGTGGCCCTGGGTCAGCTCTGCTCCTGCGAGCTCTCCCACAGCATCTCCAGGCCTCTGCCAGCTCCCTTAGGCTGAATAGTGTGTCTGCTCTCCTTTGAACCCATTCGGGCCCCAGGCATTCTGGTGGCTAAAGGAGGTCCCCAAATCCAAAGAGAAGGGGCACTTCTTGGTGTGTCTGACGGGGGTATGGATGCCCCTAGATCCAGCTCCCCTCCTCAGAGACAGGTCTGGGATATACAACTCACCTCCTCCTGGGCCCTTCCCTGAAGAGCAGAGCTGGGGGTCTGTGATGATTGGGGGGAAGACAGTGGGATGGGGGGCATTGAGCCTAGGGGCACTCTAACTGAGCTATACTCCCAGCCCTATTATTTTTTACTTTGAAGCAAGGTCTTGCTAAGTTGCTGAGGCTTGTCCTCGAACCTGCAATCCTCGTCTCAGCCTTCCAAGGCATGCACCACTGCGGCTGTGAAGACTGTCCAGAAGCATTCCCTGCACACGTGCTGCACCTCAGGGGCTCGCAGCAGCCCCTCCTTTAGATCTGCCAGCAGCACGGCGTGGACGGGAGGCCGGCTTGGGGAGCCACTGTACTCAGGACACAAAAGCCAGTCAGCAGTAGAAGCCCCCAACCCCTAAAGGTTTCCCAACCACATCACAAATGCCTCAGGTAGACATGAAGCAGAACCTCCCTCCCTACATGTAAAAGTGAAGCCCAAAGTTCTCTGCAGGGGAGGAGGGCAGTCTCTTCCCAAGGAAGAAAAGCTGCCCAAAGCCGCTGTACCCCACACACCTCCTCCAGGAACAGGTTATGCCTATAACCACCTGCTCCCAGTTCACTGTGTGGCTTCAGGCAAGTTTGTTCCCCACTCTGGTCTCCATTTCCTCAAACCAAGGGGGCTGAGCTATAAGAAACTCCAGTGTCCCCTCTGGTCCCATCAGTCCAGCTGCAGCAGTTATTATGCCTGCTGGAGCCGCCAGTGGAAGGCTGTGCCCTGGGTACGGGAGCCTCCCCTCTGTGGGCATGTGGGAGGGAGAGGAGGGCAGACAGAGCAATGGAAAACAAATATTTTCAAGGGATGGGAGTAAACAGCCCCGTTGGCATGGCAGAGCACAGAGTTGCTGAACTCGAATCCCGAAACCGTTAAAAATAGGAAAAGAAACGGTACAGTTCACATATTTTGCAAAGCTAAGTTAAATCAACATCTGCAAAAAATATCCCTGTTAAACGGAATAGCAGGATTTCATTAAGTAAATTGCAAGTTGGCAAAAATTCTGAAAGAAAGGGGAAAAGCCATGGGCTGGCCTGTAATTTAAACCTTATTTTAACTGTGACAGCATGGCTGCAGAGGGCTCCTTTTCCAAACGAAAGGGAAAAAATAAAATAAAACCTAAAAAAAAATTTTTTTAAAGGGCCTCCTGCACTCCTGGGCACTCCTTTCCTCCAGCTTCCATGAACCCACAATATTTTCAGTAATTATAATGTTACCTAGTTTTCCCATGGATACAACAAATGAGGGACCGAGAGAAGGGGGAGGTGTAGGGAAAGGGAGGAAAAAGTGAACATACAAAGTCACCATTGTCACCTCTAATTAGTTTTTTTTCCCTACCAAAATGGCTTGAAGCACAGAACTCTGGGAATCTTTCCTTCCTTTCTGTTCAGCCCACTGTGGGTGCCCCTGGCTAGACACTCCATATGGGAGGAGGGGAGGTTGTGCCCCTAGCTGCTGGGGTGACCCAGCCACTCACCTCCAGGGGGATCCTCCCTCCCAGAATTTAGGATGCTCATCTCTGAAATAGGTGATACCAGCCATGATGGTATGCGCCTGTAATCCCAGTACTTAGGAGGCTGAGAAGGGAGGACCACAGATTCAAGGCCAGCCTCAGCAGCTTAGTGAGGGCCTTAGCAACTTAGTGAGACCCTGTTTCAAAACTTAAAAAAAAAAAAAAATGAGGCTGGTGCTATAGCTCAGAGGTAGAACACCCCTGGGGGGTTCAGTCCCTAGTGCCATTAATTAATTAATTAATTTTATTTTTTTAGTATTGGGGATTGAACCAAGAGGCATTCTACCTCCAAGCTACATCCCCAACCCTATTTTTTTTCTTGGGGTACTGGGGATTGAACTCAGGGTCATTCTACCTCTGAGCTACACCCCCAGTCCTATTTCTTACTCTTTCTTTTGAAACAGGGTCTAAGTTGCAGAAGACCTCACTACGTAGCTGAGGCTGGCTGCAAACCTGTATCCTCCAATCTCAGCCTGCCAAGTACTAGGCTTACAAGCATGCACCACCACACCAGGCTTCCCAGCCCTATTTTTTATTCTTTATTTTTGAAACAGGGTCTCACTAAGTAGCTGAGCCTGGCTGCAAACCTGTGATCCTCCTGTCTCGACCTCTCAAGTACTGGGATTGCAAGCGTGCACCACCACCACTGGCTTAATTAATTTTTAGATGGGGTGATACACCTTGGGGCACTGGCAGAGCAGTGCAGGGGCAAACAGGAGAGCACCTTGTAGGACAAGGAGCACCAGGGAGCCCAGGGACAGCTCGGAGCTCTCCCACTGCAGGGAAGCAGGGGACTGCCCAGGGGGGAGGTGGACAGGGAGCAACCCAAGGCCCTGCCCTTGCTAAGAGAGCGGAGGCTGCACCCCCGCCCTCACTGCTTCTTAAAGTCAGTTCTCTTATTTAGCAGAGGAACGCACGCACCAGCTTCTCCCTCATAAGGAAGTTTACTGTGAACCTTAGCATCTAAAACAGACACAACTAAAGCCAACCCACCCTTTGCAGTCTGCAGCAGGGCCTAAAGAAGATACCACAGGTAAGTTGTCTCCTTTTCCTTTCCTTTCGTGAGTGGGGAAACTGAGGCTTATGCACGGGGTGTGGCCTGCTCCTTGCCTATGGGGGGAACTGTGGCCCTGTTTCCACACTGATAGGGTCTGTGAGTCTACTCTTCAACATGACAGTGACCCTTTGAGCTGGGCCATGAACCACCGTTGACACACTTACAAAGCCTTGAAGGTTAAGGACAGTGCTGGAACCAATGACGAGTTCCTTTCTGCACACACAATCAGTCTGCTTGCCGTGGGAGAGAGGGAGGCAGGAAGGAAGGGAGATATGAATATGGAATAGTTTATAGGCCCAGAGAGGGAAAGGAACTTGCCTATAGTCACACAGCAAATAAACAGCAGAGAAAGATTGCATATAAGAATAAAGCATCCTATCCCCAAGCCCCACCTGGAGTTTGGTCTCCTTGGTGAGGTGAATCACTGCACCCTCAACCCACAGAGCCTCCTCTCACTCTGGCTCCCCTCTGCTCCTTCTGCCAGGAGTCGAAGCCTCATCTCATGCTTTGCATGGTTGTCTTAAACGGACTTTTGGCTCCTACACTCTTACCTGGAGTTGACAGGTGCCTTTTCTCTGAGGCCCAGGGAACCCACCCACAAAATCGGGATTATGATTAATCATACCCCACCCTTGGGATGGTTAAAAGTTTATAAAAGACATTCTGTATAAGATTCCCAGCTTTGTGCTGACCAGCTAGCAGGCGCTCCTTCTGATAACCACACACGGCCCACACAGACACACGCAGAGGAATCACACAGAGAACCCCACAGCTTCACTGCAGAGGGACGGAGGAGAAAGGAGAGTGTCCCTGCTGAGCTGACAGCCGTGACTATGTCCTCCTGCAAGTGGGAGGGAGTCAGGGAGGCAACTGCAGTCCAGTCTTTCTGCAGCACAGCAGGCCAGCTTGCTCCCCAGGCAGTGTCTGGCAAAGTTCTGGCCTTTTGCAAGTGTGAGTTTGAGCTTGACCCCAGCTTTGATTTCAGGAGAGCACAGGCCAGAGGTCACCCCACTAGTAAGAGCCACAGAGGTCAAGGTTCTGGAAAGTGCCGCAGAGCTGGGCGATGGAGAGGAGGGATGAGAAATGCCCCCTTGTGTCTGGGCTGGTGACTCCTGAGACAGGACACTGCAGGGACAGACAGGCCCTGACTGCGTCACTCAAGCACCTGATCTCAGAACTCCTTGGGCTCTCAACACCTTGCACGCTGCCTTTCGGGGGGCCTCTGCTATAGAGGGCAGGTCGTGCAGGGAGTGGGGAGTGTGCGTGCGTGGAGCCGAGCGGCCCCGCTGGGCACCCGAGCCAGTCCCCACAGGGAGGCATCTGAGCTCCCCGCCTGGGGCTCTTCCCCTCAGTAAGACCCGGTTCCCACAAATCTCCCAAGAGTGCAGCTGCCTGCAGGAGTGCAGAAAAATGTTTTGTTAGCCGGGCGTGGTGGCGCACGCTTGTAATCCCAGCATTCAGGAGGCTGAGACCGGAGGATCCGGGTTCGCGGCCAGCCTCAGCTACCTAGTGAGGCACTCCGCAACTTAGTGAGACTCAGTTTCAAATAAAAGAATAAAAAATAGGGCTGGGGGGTATAGCTCGGAGGTAGAATGCCCCTGAGTTCAACCCCTAGTACCACAAAAAAAAAAAAAAAAAAGAAAAATGTTTTGTTTCCTCTTCAAGTTCAGTGAGGACCTTTGGGCAGGGAGGTCTGAGCTGTGTGAAGTGGGGAGCAAGTACTGGATCCTGTTAAGCATCTACCAGGGCAGAGGGCCGGAGGGGACACAACAGTCACGCCATGACAGGGTCCCCAAGGAGTTCTGGCCCAGTCTCTAATATGATGGTATGACTTGCAGCAAGTCCCTTCTTCTCAGAGCCTTAGTTTCCCCATCTGTGGAATGGACTTTTTTTTTTTCTTTTTGGCTGTGCTGTGGATCAAACTCAGGGCCTGGTGCAAGCTAGGCAAGTGTGCCACCACTGAGCCACATCCCCAGCCCTGGAATGGACTCTTAAACGTACCACACGGGACCCTTACAGAAGGCCACTGTGATGTCTGGGAGAGGCAAAGGCCAGTTTGACCATGCCTGCTCCCCTCCAGGGGATGCCCTAGGCCACCTGAGGGAGCCGGGCAGGGGCAGGAGGGGAGGAGGGTCCAGAGCGGTGGTGCTGGGAGGAGCCTATGGGGCTCCTTGGAGATGGGCTGACTCATAGAGTGCCACAGAGGCTTCCCACGACTGGGGCGACATCAGGACGGGCTGGGGACCGTCCCTGCCCTCCCAGGCACACCCTTAGCCTCAGCACGTACACAGGGCCTTCTCCGCAGCCAACCTTCTAAAAGTGCTGGGGTCATCAGGCTTTGAGGATCTCTGGGAGAGGGAGTGGAGAAGGAGCAAAGAAGACCTGGATCCCAAGACCCCAAACCAGTGGGCTCCCCGTTGTAGTTGTTTGTTGTGAGGGTTGAGTGAGGTAACACACCCAGGCGCACAGCACAAATGCTCCTGCGTCCCCTGCACCTGCTCCCCGGATGCCCCCCACTGTCCTCTGCCTTGGCTTAATGTCCCCTCCCGGGGGAAGCCTTTCCACACCCACCTAGGCAACTCCCACTGGATGCCCCAGCCATCTGACCAGGTCTTATGGCAGAAATCCGTAGGTATTTCTGACTAGGTGCCTGCTTCCACGGGCCAGTGAGCATTTTGAGAAAAGAGGCTGCAGCTGGTGGGGTGCATGGGGCCACCTCTCCTAGCAGAAGACTCGATGTCCTTGCAGCGTCACACAGCAAGCCAAGGCTACACCTGGCACCGTAAGTACTATAATAATATGCACTTTACATAACAGGTTCTTTTGGAAGGATTGGGAAGGAAGGCAAGCTGGCCACCCAGGCCTGACCCAGCTCTGGGGCCATTTCCTCTTCTCAACAAAACAAAGGCCTGGCCTGTGTGATTGGCAGAGCCCCTCCATCTCTGCCATCCTGCTCCATGCCTGGTACCAAGCAGGAGCTGGGCATGCAGAACAACCAACCATTAGGAGCCGAGCCCTAGCCTCAGTTTCCTATTGCAGAAGGGGCAACAGTAGACCCCACCTGGCCCACTGCCTGACAGCCTGTTGGAGCCACAGGCGCTGGGTGCCATTGGTCGGTGGGTAGGAAGAGGGAACGCCTAACTCTATGACAGGCACCAGGCACTGTACTTGGGCTACCGTTTAAGGCTCATGAATGGCCGAGAAGTAGGCTGAGCAACTTCCCCAGGGCCGAGTCTGCGACTAGCACTCATTTTCTGATTCTAGAAAAGGGATGACTCCAGGTCTGACCTTCTGTGCAGATCTATGATAATCACCACCATCACCATCCTCGACTACCCACTGGACAGGACATGCACAAAGCACTTTTACCCAGAGAACCTCGAACACAGGGCCTATCTCCACATGGTTCTCCCAAGGGTAGGGGCTCGCCAGGGTCCCCTCTGCTTAGACCAAACTGCTCTCTAGGAGACTGGGGGGGAGTCTCTGGGCCCCCTGACTGTAGCACAAAGAAGCTCAGTGAACTGAACCAACACCCCTGTCAGTGCTCTAGCAGCCCCTGCCAACAGTGCAAATGGCGACACCTGTCCTGGCCATGGGGTAGGGGGCTGCTGTGCCTGAGTGTCGGGAAGAACCAGAACAGATGCCCCAGAGCGGTGTCCTCACAATACCCCCGCTCCCTGGCCTCTCAGGTAGAATAACAAGGTGAGTTCTGGGTTGCTCCCCACATCCCAGAGAGGGAACTAGTTCACCATGCTCCTGGAACTGGCCCCCTGCCCTGCCCCTCCCCATCCTCCTCCTGTGGGTCCCGGGTCAACTCCCTTTTTGTCTCAGGATCTGCTCCTGGGAACACCCAAGTTAAGAAGACCTCCCCTTGGCACTAAGCAAATCATGTCATAACCAAATCCATGACAGCAAGGATCCATCCAGTCTTATCTGCTTTGCTCCCCTGCAAGAGGCACAGAACAGGCTCATGGGGGGGGGGTCCCACAAATGGAACAAAATTATTAGGATGAGTCATTTGCTGGCCACATGGAATGTCCCCATCTTCTGAGCATACAGAAGGACACTTGTCCTCAAAGACCTCCCCCAACCCTGGTCTAGTTGGGAGGTAAGACACACATGCCGGCCGGGTGTGGTGGCACATGCTTGTAATCCCAGCATTTGGGAGGCTGAGACTGGAGGATCCAGGTTCACAGCCAGCCTCAGCTACCTAGTGAGGCATTCTGCAACTTAGTGAGCCTCGGTTTCAAAATAAAGAATTAAAAATAGGGCTGGGGGTGTAGCTCGGAGGTAGAATGCCCGAGTTCAATCCCCAGTACTGAAAAAAAAAAAAAAAAAGACACACATGCCTGTAATCACAGTACTTGGGGGAGGATGAGACAGGAGGATAACAGGTTCAAGGCCAGCCTCAGCAACTTAGTGAGACCCTGTTCAAAAAATGTAAAAAATATTTTAAAAAGGGCTTGGGGTGTAGCTCAGTGGGAAAGCACCCCTGGATTCAATCCCCAGTACTCTGCCCCCCCCACACACACACAGAATTCATGAAGATACGCACAACAAAAGAGGCATTTGGTACCGAAGGGTTTCCAGAGGCTTCTAGATCTTCTTAGCGAGAGCTGACTGGCCCAAGGTCACAGGGTTTGCTGTCAGTGAAAACAGATTTCAAGCCCCTCAAGGGTCAGGTCACGTGGTAGCCCCGCTGTGTCCCCCACGGCGGTGCACAGGGTGCCCTGAACGCCCTAAGCAATCAATAAAGGGCTGCTAGTTAACCTCTGAGGGAAGAACACACGTGTGTGGGGCTGCGTGCGCCCCGTGTGTACACATTAACCTCGAAGGACAGACGCTAGCCAAGCCAGACACTGCGCTGCAGGCACGCACCTTCCCCTCTCTGTCAGCCGGCCTGTGCCAGCTCCGCCGTCCCCGAAACCCTGGACGACTGTCCACACGTTCAGTACATTTCAGCTCATGGAGAGGGTGCCATGCGGGGCTGGCCTCAGGCACCTCCACCTCCATCCTGAGGTCCGCAGACCCAAGAAGAGTCAACCTGCGCCTCCCAGCAAGCACCTAGATGGCCCAGGCAGTACCCAGGGACCACTGTGTCCTGCCCACTAGTTTCCTAGACCTGCAAAAGCCTGTGGAGCTTCCATTCGGGTCTTTTTTATTTTTTGGTACTGGGGATTGAACCCAGGGGCATTCTACCTCCAAGCTATACACCATCTCTTTTTTTCTTTTTTATTTGTCTGGTACTGGGGATTGAACCCAGGAACATTCTACCTCTGAGATATACCCCCAGTTCAATTTTGTTTTTACTTTGAAACAGGGTCTCTCTAGTTTGATGAGAATTTCACTACTTGCTGAGGCTGTCCTCAAACCTGGGATCCTTCCATCTCACCCTCCCAAGTACTGGGATTACAGGTGTGTGCCACCACACCCTGCTCTTTATTTATTTATTTATTTATTTTTGAAAGAGGATCTGGCTAGGTTGCTGAGTCTCACTAAGCTACTTTTGGCTTGAACCTGCAAGTCTCCTGTCTCAGCCTCCTAATAATTATTCCCAGCCCTATTTATTTATTTATTTATTTTGATACTGAGAATTGAACACAAGGGCATTCTACCTCTGCGCTACACTGCAGCCCTATTTTACTTTTAAAATAGGATCTCTCTAGGTTGATGAAAGTCTCACTAGCTGAGGCTGTCTTCAAACCAGCAATCCTCCTGTCTCAGCTTCTCAAGTACTGGGGCTTATAGGAAGGTGCCACTACCCCTGGCTTTTATTTTTTATTTTGAAGCAGGGTCTTTCTAGGTTTCTCAGAGTCTCCCTAAATTTCTGAGGCTAGAACCTGGGATCTTCCTGTCTCAGCTTCCTAAATAATGGAATTGTAGGTGTGCACCACCACATCCAGCGTTGCTCCAGCCATTTTTAACCAGGAAGGCGTAACGTGAAGCAGCTGGGGAATCCACAGGATCGGCCTGGGCCCCAAGCATGTGTATGGTACCAGAGTTAGAAACTGAGTCTCAGACAGGGGCAGCCACAAAGCCAGGACCCCACAGTTCATGCCGAGTCCTGGGTCCCCTGCAAAGAATGCATTTTGCAAAGCAGGCCTCATCCAAGCCTTTCCCTGCAGCTTTACAAGGAAACTCCTGTGGAGTCTCCTTTTCCTGATAATCCTGGGCAAAAGCAAGTTGAGGAGCGGAGCAGCAGGGAAGGGGAAGGACCCCAGGAGGGGCAGGGGAGCACCCCCTCCTCTGGAAGAGCCCTGCCATCTAATGGAGCGGGAGAGGGAGAGTCAGGTGGCAGTTCAAATGCTAACGTCTGAAAGATGAAAGTATGCAATTCAATTAAATGTTGAAATAGTGTTTTCTCATACTAAATCACTGAAACGTTTGTGCATTCCTTGAATTTCTCAGGGCACTGTTCATTTTTATTTATTGTTGTAACCCAATGCCCTTAGCAGCGTGAATGGTGCTATTCGAAGGAAACTTGTTTTGCAAAGGGGAAAGTTGTCCCAAGTCTCTTAAAAGGTTCATTATGTGCATGGTAACTCAGCTCTATTAATAATCTCGGGCCGTATAGGCAGGGCTTACTTTCCATTTAGCATTATATTTTCCACCATTCTGTAAACAGCTCCTCCACACAAACTCTTTTGATATTCAATTCCTCCCTATCCCCCCCTCCTCCAACCACTCTTCTCTCTGGGCCTACTCCTTATAAAAGAAAGGAAAAAAAAAATGGAAAGAAAGAAATCACCAAGCACACATATTTTTCCAATTAAGCTATGCTTGGTGCCAAAATATATGGATCCCACTAATAGCCATAAGTAATCTTAAGGTCTTTTCCCCAAATATTTTGATTATTTTACAAATCCCCCAAGGAATGTGCTCTCAGGGTGATTTATGGAGCCCTGGGAGGCTCATGACTAGGGGAGGGGCCTGGCTGCAATGGGGGCAAGCTAGGACCCGGGGTGGCCGAGTGTGCCCCTCCACTGCCTCTGCCAGGGCAATGGGAAGGGGTCCAAAGGGCTCGAAGACTTCACCCATCTCTGCAGGGGCAAGCAGGGTGAGGGTGAGTGGCACCTGGGGGTGGGGGGGGTGATGGCTGCATCAATCTCCCAGGAAATGGTGGCTGGAGCAGAAGTGATACTGGGGCAACTCCCAATGTCGGATGGTTCCCCAAGTCACCTGCACTTGTATGTTCTCAGCTGGGACATTCTGCTTAACCTCTATCAAATATATACTTCTCACTTTTCAACTTTTAAAGAGTAGACACAACTATAGGGGAAACCACAGGGTCCAGGTCAGGAAAACTAACCTAGAATTCAAAACTACCTGTGAATAGACTTCAGGTGAGACACAGTTAATGGCAGTAGACAGGTGGAAAGGTGCCAATGGTCAGAGGGGCTCTGCAGAACACACCTCCCAGCCACCTGACCATGAAGCCCCCAAGCCCCATACTCAGAAGCAGGCCAGGAGCCCATGACCAGCCGGGCAGGCGTGTTGGCACGGACAGGCGGGCTCTCAGGGAAGGGCAGGTGTCATAGGATGGCCTCCCCACGGCTGCCAGAGGCCCAGAGTCATCCACGCCCCACCAGCCTGGCCCTGTGACCCCAGCAAACACGCAACCTCGAGCCAAGCCATGTTCTCCTCACTTGCCAAGTAAAGATAAGAATTCCTGTCCTCCTGGCTAGATTCTCTCACAGAAGATCAATTGGATCAATTAGATTAATTGTATTATTCTTCGCAAAATGAAAATCAGGCCAGAAGGAATTTTCTGTATTAGTGCTGTTATACCAATAATTGACATACTAAATGTCCAAATGCACAAAATCCCGGAAAGTAGCTGAAGCATACCCTTCTCTTATTTAGACTTTGAAATAACATTAACCCTTTGGAGCCAGTGTCTTCATATTCCTGGACCACACCCTCCAACTCTGGGGAAATCGGTACTTTGCACTCAACCCTGATTTGAGCATTCCAGGAATTGGCACTGGGAGGAACCTGCGGCTTCACCAGGGGGGTCCTCAAAACTGGTCACATCAACAAGGGAGCCCTGGGCACTTCCTGCAGCCGCTACTGTCAAATTGAACCTCACCCCTGGCTGGCCACAGAACAGTTTGATTATCACGCTGAACAAGAGCCATACCTACAAGTGGCCAAGCCTCAGTTGACAGAACTCGAGGTACAAAAATCTGCCTCAGCCTGCCACATGCGAGAGGTGTCCCGAATTGGCATTTCCCCTGGATAAGCAAATGACTTTGAATAAGCAGGTCTGCACAGAGCTCTGCCCCCAGCCCCCACTGTCAACACCAGGAACCCCCCACCCCAGGCAAACCCAGAGAGGAACTGGAGCCTCTGTGTCAGCAGGGAACAATAGGCTGAAGTCAGGGTCCTTGAGGATGTGGAACAAAGAGCTGGCTCGCAGGGGAGGGAGACCTTTAGCTTCCAGAAACCACTCACGTCCCATCCCACACGTAGTCCTGCATGCTTTTTGAAGGTCCAGGTTTGTTGGGGCCAGAAAACTCCCAGCCTTACAAACACGAAACAGGACAGGAGACACCA
Source organism: Graphiurus murinus (assembly GCA_004027655.1). Lineage (NCBI taxonomy): Eukaryota > Metazoa > Chordata > Mammalia > Rodentia > Gliridae > Graphiurus > Graphiurus murinus. The sequence continues at coordinate 37,910 of PVLC010011185.1, forward strand.
AAGGCACCTAGAGGCCACGTCCTTTTCTCTTGGCAGGGCTAGCACTTGTCATGAAACCCTCTCTCACCTGGACAGGCGGGCGTGGGGAGGCCCCAGAAGGGACAGGCAGAGGCTGGCAAGACAAGTGCCAGCCTGCTCCACCTGCCCCTGCCCCCAGCACACTCCCGCTGATTCAGGGGAGCCTCAGCGTCTTATCTGGGCCCGCCAGCCAGGCACCAGTACACATCCCGCTGGCCGCACCTTCTGCCCTGAGCAGGCCTTTGTCTCTGGCTCCAAAATGGCTGCAGGAAGTGGGGCGCAAGGGAGGGGTAGGGGTGTCCCAGGGCCAGGAAGGGACTTCAAGGGCCTCCCTACCTGAAGCCACAAAATCCTCACATAGAAATAGAGAGCCACCCAACCACTCGCTCACTCTGTGGACGAGCAAGCAGAGGCCCAGAGAGGGAATGAGACTTGTCCAAGAACACACAGCAAGCTGGAGGCAGAGGCTGGGCTGGAAGGAGCTTTCCCAGCCAAGTACCCTGAGCGCACAGCACTTAATTCTTCCCAGGTTCAGTGTCCTCATGAATGGAGTGGGTTCAGTGCTCAGATCCGGAAGAGACAAGTAAAGCCAGAGACTGGAAAGTGCTTGGCTGAAGTAAACCATCCCCTCTCCTCTCAGCCTAAGGGAAGGGAGGAGGAAGGGAACCACAGAGGGAGGTAGGTGGGTGAAGAGAGAATCATCTGGAGCTGAGGGGCAGGAGCCAGGCCAGCCAGAGCTGCAAGAGGGGCCTGGGGTTGGGGGATGCAGGGCCTGAGGGCTAGGCTGGAGCTCCAGATTTTAAAAGCAAGATGTTTGTCTGCTGGGGCCTCTTTTCTCTCAAATAAATAACCCACAACCTTATTCAAAACAGAGGGGCACCTGATTTCCATAATCCCTGGGGGGGGAGAGTCACCAGCCACCTTGAAGAGCCATGGTGTGGGGCAGGGGCAGCACTGGACAGCAACTACCCGGGCCCAGAGGTCACCTGGGGGCTGGAGACTTGCCAACTGACTCTCTCCCCACCCTCATCCTGACCACAGGCACCCAGATTCCTGACCTAAGAACCAAAAGGGGGCCCTCAAGAACAAAGGCTAGTCCCTTAAGAAAACTGGGGATCAGAGAGGCAACGTGGCAGCTCTCAGGGCAGGCAGGGGTGTGAACCTCGGGGTTGCTCGCCCGGTGCCCCCAGGAGCCTCCTTGAGGGGTCTGGGTGGCAGGTGAACGGTACGTTGGCTCCTCCTGTTTTGCTGAGATCTGGGCCACTCTATCATCTTCTTGGATTCATGTGTCCCATGAAGCTTCGCTCCCTCAGCCTATATTTGTGGACAATGTCGTAGCTCTAGGCCTGGGGAGGGGGGAGGAAAACAAGAGGCTGGACCCCACCTCAGGCTCGCAGTCAGCCTCCCTGGGGAATAAAGAGGGCTTTCTGTTGTTCACAGCTCCCCCGCACACCTCGTCCACACAGTGTTGAGCAGATGCCAGGGATGGAGGTGGGCAAAGTGGGTACCAGCGGTCCAGACTTCCGTCATCTTCCCCTTGCAGGTGGAGAGAAGCTGCTGGACCTGGCCAGAGGCAGGCTGCAGAGCATTCGCTCAAGAACTGGGAGTGGACTATTTACCAAATGCCTCCCTTCCTCTGGCAGGAAGTCGCTCCCAGAGCAGTGGTGTGTTTTTTTTTTTTTTCTTTTTTTTTTCTCCCCAGCTTTCTGGGCTCGTGGTTTGGAAATAGCAAAGGGTTGCGAGTTACAGGGATCTGGGCCTTCTTCTCCACGGCTGCTAGAAGAGAAAACGGATATAGCCTTTCCGGAGAGCACTTTGACCTTAAATGTGCATGGCCTTTGACCTAGCAATCCCACTTCTAGGAATTTATCCTAAGGAAATAACCAGCGATGTGCACAAAGTATGCACAGGGATGGTTGCCAACCCACAGTGGTGATGATCTTTAAAAAAAAAAAAATCACAGCTGGGCGTGGTGGCACATGCTTGTAATCTCAGTACTTGGGGGGCTGAGACAGGAGGATTGCAGATTCGAGGACAGCCTCAGCAAGTAGTGAGACTCTCATAAACCACCCTGTTTCAAAATAAAAATAAAAATAGGGCTGGCGGTATAGATCAGAGGTAGACTATCCCTGGTTTCAATCCTCAGTATCATTTAAAAAAAAAAAAAATCACTGCATACCATATAGGTCCAGAGCCAGGGGACTGGGTTAATATACCTCATCCATGAGCTGGAATACAAGCAGCTGCTGAAAATCGCACAGGACATGTGCTGAATGAAAGACATGTCCTCAATGTTGCTAAAAGGAAGCTACAAAACTGCCACATGTACTTCTTGTAGCATCTTTTTTATATAAGTATATACCTGTTTCACATAGAGATGTATCTTATCTCACATTTTGACTCAATTTCCTTTTTAATTTTGCTAAAAGACATCACAAGGAAAATAATATTCTAAATAATTAAAATAATAATGATATAATTATTCGCTTTCAGGGTGACAGAGCTGAGGGTAATTTGTTTTTTCCCTTAGCTTTTCTTGCTTTCTAAATGTTCTGCATTGATCATGAATTACTTTTTTAAGACAAGAAAGAGGAAATGAGCCAGCTGCAGCAGCACATACCTTTAATCCCAAAACTCAGGATTACAAATTCAAGATCAGACTTGGCAACTTAGTGAGAGCTGGCTACAAAATAAAAAATAAAATAAAAAGAAGCCAGGCACAGTGGCACACACTTGTAATCCCAGTACCTGGGAAGCTGAGATGGGAGGGTAACAGGTTCATAGCCAGCCTCAGCTATTTAATGAGGCCCTCTGCAACTTAGTGAGACCTTGTTTCAAAATAAAAAATAAGGCTGGGGGTATAGCTCAAAAGCAGAATGCTCTGGTTCAATCTCTAGTATTACAAGATAGATGATAGATAGGTAGATAGATAGATAGATAGATAGATAGATAGATAGATAGAACTGGGGCTATAGCTCAGTGTAAGACCACCCATAGGTTCAATCCCCCATACCAAAAAAAGGAAAGGAAAGGAAGGGGAAATGCTTCGGGGGCAGGGCCTGGGCCAGGCTCCTTCACTGACAGCTGTATATGGGGGCATCTGTGACAATGACAGCCAGGAAAGTAACACCGCTCAGGGCCTGGCATAGATCATCTCAGTCTACACTCACAAAAGCCCTTTCGGGTGCATACCCGTTTCACAGATGCAGAAACTGATTCCATGCCAGTCTAGAGGGCACCTGTCACCCCAAGAGAACACAGCACAAATCGGCCTTTGGGGTTGGGGGGAAACCTGGAAGAAAACTACCCCAGCATGGAGCTGCCGGCCCTTCTAAGAAACAAACTCAGCTGCCACTGTCTTACTATGACCTGCAGGGGATGCTCAGAGTCCCACAAGGGAGAGGCACTCACCCCAGGGTCTGTAGTCCCTGCATTCCACCTTCCCTGGGCAGCTTCCACATCAAGGGCAGCGCTGGGTTCTGGAAAGGCCTGGCTAGGAAGGACCTGTTATTGCAGATGTGGAAACTGAGGGCCATAGAAGGAGAAGTCACACAGTAGGGGTGGCTCACCACATGCTCACTGTGGAAGGGCCACCGCTCTGAATCCCAGATCCAGAGAAAAGACTTCAGAGCTGAGCATTCAGGAGAGCACAAGCAAGAGCAGCCACGTTGGGAAGCGAAGCCAGGCCTCGGGCCAGGATGCCCTGCGGGCAGGCCCTAGCAACAAGGACTTGGCTTTCTTAATAAGGTGGGGGGCTCAGGTAGGGGAGCTGGTTGTCAATGGGTCAGAAATGACAGTAGGTGACCCTGAGAGCCACAAGTTTCACCATAAGGGAAAACCATGAGCCAGCCAGCAACTCCTTCCCTAAAAAAAGCATCAATCAATGAGAGTACCATGGCTAAGCCCCGCCCTCAGGGCTACCAGTTACTGTCCAGGGGACCTAAGACCATAGACACTGAGGGCGTATGAAAGGACTTTATGCAGGGTCTCACTGCCCCAAAAGACCCAAGGGGCAGTGTCCTGGCAACGACCTCCAAACACACCCTCTGGCAGAGCAGAGGCTCCTGCGTCATCTGCAGAGACCTGAGGGCTCACTGGGGAAGAACCTGTCGCTTTCACCCACAAGGTAGAAAGCACAGTAACCTGTCCTCTACCTCAAGACTCTGCACTCCTCACTGTCCATTAGGGGGCAAAGTTTCCAGGCACCCCAGGTTGCTCCAAGGGGAGTCTCTGGGGTGGGATAGATTGCAAGGACAGTACCTCAGCTTCAGTGCCTAGAGGAAGGACATTACATCATCATGGGCTGAGGCGATGGTCCTGAGAGGGGACCCAATGGGTCACCACTGAACCTCTGGCATGGCTGTGAGCTGCTCAAGCTGCCCCAAGAACCTCAGGCTCAGGGTTGTGAGCTCATGAACTCACAGTGAGGTACTCAAGACAGAGAAAGGGGCAGGGCTTCTGATCCCCTGGAAAGTTGGGAAACATCAGCCTTTCCCCCAGTCTGGCCTCCTCTTCTCCGAGAGGCATCTTAATTCATTCACAAAGGCTCCAAACACTGGATTCTTTCCACAGAAGATCACGACCAGGAGAGCCACCTGGTTCCCAAGGGTCCAAATCAGCACCTCTGGACACGCCCTTGCAGAGCGGTCTGCAGAGAGACAGGCAGCAAAGGAGTCTCTTAGGAAAATTGTTCAGAATGCATGTTCCCTCTGGGGTCAGACAATGGTGATGGTTGCCCAATATTACTATACTACTAAATTGTGAGTCTTATGTTACGTGAATTCAATCTTCATTTTTTTTTTTTTTTGCCGTACTGGGGATTGAACTCAGGGGCAGTCTACCTCCAAGCTACACCCCCAGCCCTATTTTTTATTCTTTATTTTGAAGCTGGGTCTCGCTAAGTTGTGGAGTGCTTCACTATGTAGCTGAGGCTGGCCTCGAACCCAGATCCTCTGGTCTCAGCCTCCCGAATGCTGGGATTACAAGCGTGCACCACCACGCCCGGCTCAATCTTCATTTTTAAAAATTGCCCAAACAATGTACATTCCTAGGCCCTATGGAGATTGGGATTCAGCAGGTGGGGCCCAGGGACTCTGCATTTAATCTGCTTTACAAGATGATGGCTCTGGGCCTGGGTTGGAAGCCCTCAACTCCAGGACCATGGTTTCCGTATGAGGTTAAGTCTGAGTATTATAGGTCCTCCCATCCAGCCTCCTTCCTCATTTTACAGATGGGGAAACTGAGGCCCAGAGCATGCAAAGGACCAAAGCTTTGCAGGATCCTAATGAGATGCAAGCATTCCTTCCCTAACTAAGACCAGGGTCTGCCAAGGACCAGAGGCAAGGCCGTGGTAATCCAGACCAAACAGGGTGCAGTCTGACCTGCCCCTTCCCATGGCGGGGGGCTGGCAGTAATGGTGGGTGAGTACTGGGAGGACCTTTCTTGCCTGACTACCCCAAGAGACAGTTTACAGAGCAAAGACATCCACCATCTCCCCACCTGGGCCCAAAGGAACCAGAAGGCCAGAGGAGATGGAGGTTTTTTTCCCTTTTATTATTGTTTTTTTCAAATACGAATTATTTCCAGCCGGAAGGCAGAGGGATGAGAGCCATTGGAGGCCTCCGGCCGCCGGCACCCAGCCAGCCTCGTAAATGTCTGGCAGCTGGAGGGAGACTCAGCTCATTGCTATCGAAATGAGCTCGTTACTGCTAATTTCCCTGGCTCACCAACTGATGTATCCAGTGTGTTCCTGAATCTCCAAAGACATTTCCTAAGCCACCCTCAAGGGATCTGAGAGAGTCGTAGGGTGTAGGCGGAACTTCAGGGTGGCTTCAGTTTCCCCCACCAAAGTGTGGGCAGAAGAAAAGGGAGCAAAGACAGTTCATTCATATGTAGTCGAGTCAACTAGGGTTCAGGCCAGCCATTACCCACTGGGCTGCTCATTCCTGTGGGCTAAAAGGGAGGCGACAATCCAGGACCATCTCACCGGGGACACTCACAACAGCCTCCACCACTTACCACGCAGCCGCCCTGCCTCTGGCATGGTCCTCCGCACCAGGTATAGATGCCTTCTTTTTGACAACAACCAGGCAGATAGGCCATTTTTATCACCCTCAATTTGTAGAAAAGAAACCAAGATTCTGAGAGTTTAAGGAACTTGCCCAAGGTCACACAGCAAGAGAATGGCAAGGCCTAACTCTAAAGCCAGGACTCTCCGCCAAAGGGAGAAAAAAAGGCCAGAAAGAGGCCAGACCTCGCAGGGATGGTGCCCACCCCACCGTTTAGGCAGCACACGTTTAAACATCAGAAGTGAGCCAGACATGGTGACACACACCTGTAATCAAGTACTTGGGAGGCTGAGACAGGAGGATCGTAGGTTCGAAGTCAGCCTTGGTAACTTAACAAGACCCTCAGCAACTCAGTGGGATCCTGATTCAAAATAAAAAGTGAAGCAAGGCTGGAGGTGTAGCTCAGAAGTAGAACACCCCTGGTTTCAATCCCCAGCACCACATAGAGAGAGAGAGAGAGAGAGAGAGACACACACACACATATACACACACACACACACACACACACACACACACACAGGATCAGAAGTGTTCCTTCCTAGGAGTTCAGAAAGGAGGGTAAACACCCACTGACCACCCCAAGGTGGTGTGGACAGAGAGGGTTTCCTGAAAGGGCCCTGTGATGCATGCCCAGCCCTGCAACAGCTCAAAGGAGATGGGTAGTGCCACCACGCTGGTATCCACACCAAGAGTGGTCAGGGGAGCACTGCCGGTGCAAAGGAGCTGGGGCCTACCTCACTGCACGCCCCGCCATGCAGTATGGCTCCTGTCCCACCTGGGAGAGCCTCAGGCCGAAACCAAACGAAGCATGGAAAACAATGTATGTGAAGAGTGCTCATGACGCAGGAAAATATTTATGTAGTGCTGCTAAGGAAAAAAGGCAGGATGCAAACACACACACACACACACACACACACACACACACACATTTTTTTTGCAGTGCTGGGGACCTAATCCACCACCTTATGCTGAATTACACCCCTGGCCCCCAACTAAAATTTTTTTAACAGAAAAAATACTTAAACAGAATAAGCCAACATATTCATTTAACAATGGTTACCTCTGCAGTCAAATTCTGGGAGGTCCCTCCTCACATCTCTTAGCACTTTTCTATGCTTCCCAAATTTTCCACATCGAGTCATGTACTTCTTTGAAAAACAAAAACACCCAGGTGTGTCTGAAGCAAACCAAAGAATACCTCTGCCAACCCCCGTCCTGCCCCTTCATCCCCTCACAAAGGGCTCTGAGCACTACACACCTGTGGCCCTGAGCAAGCCCTGCCTGCAGCCCCCACCCCGCTCTGCACAGAACAGGAGGGACACTGTGCTGGCAGGTAGGCGGCCTGGGTAAGGCTCTTGCTTCAGGAGCCCAGGAAGATAGACACTAATGCCAGACCTTCGCAGCCGCCTCTAAGGTCCAGAAGGCTGCAGGGTGGAGCAGGCCATACCTGAGTTCCATTTGCAGCCAGGTGAGGGCCTTAGCTACTGTGAATGCCCCACATGGATTCAAAGATGCCACCTAAATATCTTTGGCTTCCACCATCCATGACCTTGCTCCAAAAAGAGTGCCCTGCAAGCTGCCAAAGTGTCCCCCCACTGCCCCGTCAGCCGCCCCTGTGCACCTGCTTTCTGGCTCTTGGTGCTGCCGCTCACACCTCTCGGAGGAGACAGTGGCAGACCCCTCCCCGGACAGAGGAGCGGGGTCATTCACAGACGTTTGGGCTGGGCTCACAAGAAAAGTGTTCCTCATACGATGTGAGGTGAGGAGGACCGAAGGGAAACCATGCCCTTCTCTGCCACTGTGCTGTGCCAGTGTGGATCCAAGAAGCAGAGGGACACAGAGGAAACTGGGCGCGGCAGCTGTGGAACGGGCAGTCTTTCTATTTTCCAAACTTCCTGCATCATCGCCGTATCTTAGTGCTTTCATGCCCCCCCCCCCCATCGTGACATGAAGAGATGTATTTATAAGAGCGTCCCACGTGCACATCCCCCAGTGCCCTACTGGGAGCCTGTAATAGGAACGACCCCAGATGGGCACCTCGAGCTGTGCGCCCTCACAGTTTTCTCACTCTCAACCTTCCTGGGGTCATTGGTCTTTTCTGTCCTGGAATTGTCTGCCTATCCCACCCCTGCAAGAATGGGAGACACCTCCCCCTCCTCAAACACACACACACACACACACACACACACACACACACACACACACACGAACGATGTACATTTCATCATAATTTTTTAAAAAGTCTTTCTGCTAAAACCCAGAGCATGCACCAGGGCTTCCCGTCCTAACAGAGCTCCTGCCTTTCCTCCTCCCCATCCCCATTTCAGAGCAGGGAGGCTGTGCCTTGCTTCCATGTTTATGCGAGGGGCGTTCTGGGAAGTACAGGCTCAGGCTGGGCTGGCCAGGGCTTGGCTCCAAAGCTCTGGTTTGCCATGGGGCCTTTTTCCACCCGGGCCCAGAGCTGGCATTGCAAGATTTCCTGGCTCACTTTTTTTTTTTTTTTTTTTCTCCTTTCACTCAAGTTTTTATAAACCTGTTTACCTCTGGGCTGCAAAGGGCCTAGGTTCCAGGCAAACAGAACTTGAGTGCCACACAGTAAGGAAAATGGCAAAAAAGGGGGACCCTCCTGGGGACAGTGGGGTGAGGAAAAAATGGGACCCCATTCTCCCAACAAAATCCTTCCCTCTTCCTCCAATTTGGCACCAATTGCCAGGTGACTACACCATACCAGGCTCTTGCTGTCAGACACAGAGAAGTGCTAAGCCGGTAGCAAAAAGGGCAGGCAGGTCCCTTGCTCACTCCTGCTTGGAAGTAGTGCTGCTGCTGAAGTCTGCACCACAGATTAATGGAAGATGAACAGCCAGCTCCACCGTGGGGATCCAGGCAGGCTTCAGAGAGGAGGGGACATGCACTGGACCTTCAGAAGGCACAGGAAGAGCTGGTCAGCCCAGCAGCACTCTAAGAAGAGGGATCAGCAAAGGCCGGGGGCTGTGACTAGGCCTGTCTTCCTGGCAGTTTGGGGCAGGGCCTGTGTGCCGGGCCAGTTGAGGGGAATGCTGGGAGGATGCTGGTGGGGGGAGGGTGATACAAGCTCCTACAGGCCCGCATTCTCTGCCACTCCCCAGCACGTTCCTGGGCCCACACCAGGGCAGGGGCTTTGGGCACCTTCTAGGTGCCAGAGGTTCCCTTGTGGTCTCTGTATTATTCCTTCCCACACTTAGGAACAAGAGCTGGGCATCCAGGCCCAGGGCCTTGGTCCTGTCTCCACATGGATGCACCTGCAGAGCTTTGCAAGGGACCAAGGGGGAAGGGGAGGGGGAGAAGAAGGGTCCCACGAAAGTCTGTTTTAATTTGTCTGGGGTGGGGCTTGACTGTCAGGCGGTGCCCTTGTGCAGCCCTGGCAGGAGAAGGCCTCCTAAACCTTCTGTGCATGCTCTACACAAGGCTAAAACACATCAGACTTGGCATCACCCACCCCAACATGAATCCTAGCTCCACCACGTGGAAGACGGACTATCCAGGAGGGTTACCAGATAAAATGCAGGATTCCCGGTTAAAATCTGAGTTTCAGGTTCACAACATATAGCTTTTTTAGTAAAAAACTGTCCCAAATATTGCAGGGACATACTTATGGTCATCTTTTTCATTAATTATCTGAAATTCAAATACAAGGGGGCAGCCAGTAGTTTTATTTGCTAAATCTGGCAATCCAGTAGTTTTATTTGCTAAATCTGGAAATCTCTGAGTCTCAATTTCCCCTTTTGCATCAGTGAAATCACTGAGGTGGAAGATGGCAAGATGCTTGGCGTATAGCCAGCATTCAGTACAGAGGAGCGCCCTTTCTCTTTCTTCCTTCATCCCAAAGTCTTGTTATGGTAGAGATTTTATGATTATTATGAAAATTTTAAAGTACAGACCAAAAGTAAAAAGAATAGTAGTAATCAAGCCCTCTATGTCCAGGTGGTAGGTGCTGTTACATGCCCCATCTAGGTCTTCTCTTGATTCCTAGCTATGGGGAGTTTGGGGATAATGTTTCACAGAT
>PVLC010011186.1:0-47882 GCA_004027655.1 Graphiurus murinus
TTAGAGTATACACAATGGAAACTAATGCTTTAAAAGGCAGCTCACATGACTTCCAAATCCCACTCTTTGCTGCCAACATATATAATAAGTATCATAGTTTTATGACATTTCAGTGGGTTTGCAAAAAGAAAAACACAGATTTAAGATTTGAGCAATTGCAAGTACCCACATAAATGAACACATGCTAGAGAAAGCAAAAAAAAAAAAAAAAAAAAAAAAAAAAAAAAAAAAAAAAAAAAAAAAAAAAAAAAAAAAAAGACAATCTTGCCAAACATACTGCATTTGAATTTGATTTTAAGATAAAGAATATGTTGAATGGAATCAATGAAACTATTGAGTTGCATTCTGGGGAACAAACAGTACAGAGAAGAGAGGATTTGGCTGAAGACAAAATTGAAATAGAAGCAATGGATATAAATATCATTAAAATGATGTAGATTATCATGAAGTCACTATGTCCAAGTGGGAAGCTTAGGATTATGTTTAGAAACGGGCATCACTGCACGCAGTGTGTGGCTGCCAGGCTTTCCCGCAAGGACTCTCAGCTGAAATTTCACTTCTCATTGGCTGACACTCCTACATTATTTCCTCTCACTTATTTTTACTTTTGGTGATACTGGGAATTGAATCAGGGCCTTCTTCTACCTCTAAGGTATATAACTCCAGCCCTTTCTTTACTTTTTATTATCAAACTGGATCTCACCAAGTTGCTGAGGTGGGCCTCCAGTCTGTGATTCTCCTGCAGCCTCCCAAGTGCTGGGATTACAGGTGTGCACCAACACACCTGGCTTCCTTTCACTTATTTTGAATTACTTAAGCCACTGAAAGTAACTTAAATGGTTTGTTTTATTAGGCCACAGCTATAAAGTTTATTAAGTTATAATTAAAATTAATGAAATAGTAACAATAGCACTAATATTGTTATTCATATTAATAGTAATAAAGTTGACTCTAAGAGCATAATAACCATTAGTGTTCTAGTATAATGTCTAGTTTCTGTGAATGTCTAAGGGCAACAATGTAGGTCTCACAGAATATTCTTGCTGCTACTCTCCATCCCTGGCTTAATGTTTGCTTTTCACCAAATCAATTCTCTTCAGGGTGATTTTTAACTCTTAGCTTTTGAAATTTACCAATAGTCCCCCAATGTCCTTAAAATGAAGTGCAAGATCTTTTGACTCTTATCTCACTTGTTTAAGGTGTTCTTTTCAGCTTTATCTTTTACCTCTCAAACATCTACCTGTTCCACTCCTTTCTCAACACAGTTCATGAACACGTGAGATTCTCCTATTGTTTCAGGGGGAGCCCCAGCATAACTTCTCTGTGATTCTTACAAGACCACCCAGATTTACTCCAGGTATGTGTGCCCGGGGTAAATCATTATTCTTTCCAGATCATGCATTCATTACAACATTGAATAATCATTACTTGGTTAATTAATTTCTTTTCTCCTCCTGGACTGCAGTTCTTAACAATTTCAGTTATCATGAACCTATTTAGCATTCAGGTGAGGTCTGTAGTTTCCTACTCGGAACAATACTTTCAAATGCATAAGACAAACTACATAGGATTGCAAAAAAAAAAAAAATCAGTCCTACTGAAATTCAATTTCAAAGTATTAAACACTAGATTTATGGTATCATAAGATACTTGCTTTTTTATTAATGCATTAAAGAAAAAAGCCAATGGCATGTCAATAAAAAGCAACTTAAATAATCATGGTGAGCAAAAGGGTGTTTTTAGATATCTAAGCACTATAATGCCATATGAAATTATTTGTGGTTTTTAATGTTTGACAGTGTTACAGATACACTAGAACTTTGGTGGTTTTGTGACCTATATTTATAATTTAATGCTAAATTTCAGCAACACATTAAGAAAAATAAATATGTATTTTTTTCTATACAAGTTACAGCTTGCTTCTCCTTATTGTAGGTTAAACATTCTTGTACTAGAATGTTTACACCATAAGACAGGCACTGGATCTGTTTTACTTTTGAATACACACAAACACACACACATTGGAGATAGAACTGTGAATAGTAAGGCAAAAGACTCATATCATGGACCCTTTATCCTGGTGGTGGAGGAAAGTAATTCCTAGAATATCATAGACACTCATATTATTAATGAACTTGGATGCTTCTTTTTTGTTTTTTTTTCATCTAATATGAACAAGTGCCTACAAATCCTGACTATAATATTTTTAAACTCAATTATTGAAATTCTGAATTCAAAATTGAGAGTTACTGTTAATACTTTTAAAAAAGAGACATTTTTCATGTCTGCCAGCTGAATTCAGAGATCTTTGATATATATAATTATAATTCCTACACCTCCATTCTCCATGCCATGGCTCATACAATTCTCTTTTGTGTGTGTGGAACCAAAGATTGAACCCAGGGGCATTCTCTGAGCTACGACCCCAGCAATTTTTATTTTTTATGTTTAAACAGGGTATCACTAAGTTGCTGAGGTCAGCCTTGAACCTACTATCCTCCTGTTTTAGCCTCACAAGTACTGGGATTATAGGTGTGTGCCACTTAACACCCTCCCCCCCCCTCTCTCTCTGCTTTAGTGCCTACTTTTCTTGGTTACATCTAAACTTTTTGAGATTTATATTTCATTCCCTCCAAGAATATTCCCTCCATCCTTCCCCACACTGCTCCACCACTCTGGTTAGGATCCTTTTCTGGTGCTCAAACAACATATCAGGCATATCTCACTTTTGGACAGTAGATAGATGAATGCAGTTATCTGCCTGTGCATTCCTATCCTAATTTCCCTTCCCCTAAACTCCACGACCCTGTGTCTTCTAGAGCTACAAGGCCCTTGGCTAAGCATAAATATTGCTCAATCCACTGAAACACTGCATTTAGATCTCCATGGGAAAGGCTCACAGGAAGCTTTCCACACTGAGAACATCCACTTGTGCTTTATTAAGAATGTTCAAAGGTGCATTTTAAGAGAGGTGGAAGAGATCTGTATTTTGGAGCTCTCAAAATCCTTTCAAATTGACCATATGTGCCTGTTTTAAAACTGATGTGGGATTCTGTGGGACTCTCTCTTTGATAGAGTAGGAGACAAACTCCTCAGGGACCAGGTCCAGGTGTGGCAATCCTAGTCTTTGACATGTGTTATCCTCTTCCTTTACTACCCATGGGGAGTAAGAGAACAGGGTCTGTATGGTATCTCTGTCACTGTCTATATCTTCAAATGTAAAGGAAATGGCACAGACTTAGTCATTCACTCAGAGACTTGCTGGGCCTCATTCACATTGCTTTGTCCAACCTGGGACCCCCCAGGCAATGACAGTCCAGTGCTAGTTACATTGCACAGTAACCATTATGTGGTAGTTCTCCATAAATTTTCCTGAACTGAAATAAAGTGTTTTTATTAAAATAATGAAGTTTACTAGCCTGCTGGCTCAAGAATCCATTTTTTTTTTGTATCAGTGTGTATTTTTCCTTAAGTAAGAGAATAAAGTAAACTTTGGGACTATGATACAACTTTGAGTGTATTGATTGAAACCTCAATAATTCTGTTTCTGAGTAAACAATAAGGAAGGCACACAGCCTGTCTTTGCATGTTGGGCACACTTTGGTTGGCATACTGACATAGACTGTACCAAATACCCAGGTATTAAATATCCATTCAGTGTCTATCTCCTGCTTAAGAATACAATCCAAATAGAATGCTTATCTTGAGCCATTAAACCACATTTGTCTTGAGCCACTAGATCACATGTATTGAACTGAAGAGTTTAGGTAAAGATTTCAATTAAAAGCTAAAATTAAGCCAGGTATGGTGGTATATGCTTACAGTCTCAACACTTGGGAGGCTGAAACAGGAGGATCTTAGGTTTGAGTTCAGCCTCAGCAACTTAGTGATGTTCTCAGAAACTTAGTGAGACCCCGTTTCAAGTTATAGAATAAAACAGGACTGAGAGTGTAGCTCAGAGGCAGAACACCCCTAGGTTCAGTCCCTAGTACCCCACCTTGACACACATATTGCATATCTGACTCTGACCATTCCTCTTGCAAATTACTTGTTATATTTGATCATGTTTAAAACACTTTCTAAATAATTTAAGCTCTAGCTCTCAACTTTGGTTTACTTCTTGTCATAGTTTATGTCTACTTTATCATTTCCCACAGACTAGTATTGACTTTCATCCTATAAACCTAATGTAAGAGTCACATGAAACTCAGAATTATTTTAAATTATTTTATTCCTGTTTCTCATATAAGAAAAAACTAAGCATAATTTTACTCTTTGGCATTCCTGAAATGTTTCTGAATGTTTTTAACACAGCATCTAATAAGCAGTATACAGGGACTGAGGATTGAACCTAGAGGCATATTTCCAAGTTATACCCCCAACCCGATTTTATTTCTTATTTGGAAACAGAATCTCACTAAGTTGCAAAGAGCCTTACTAAGTTGTTGAGGCTAGCTTCGAACCTGTGATCCTCCTGTCTTATCCTCTCAAGCACTGAGATTACAAGCGTGAGCCACCACGCCCAGCAATAAGTAATATTTAAAGGCATTCTGCTACCTAAGAGGTAATGGTGCTCATTTTAGCCAATATTGTACCAGTTCTGTCTGAACTTACCTCACATGATTTCCTGAGAATCTTTTATCCTTCCATAGGTGCTATTTGTCATCTTGGGATAAGTACTATTATTAATGTTAGTGTTTTAGAACATTGGTAACATTGTTCATATGTAACTCACTTTAATATTAAATTTCTTTTTATTTTATAAATTTATTTTTTATTTTTTTATTCGTGCATTGTAATCCTACATCTTTGTTAGGTACAAGCTGGTAGAGTCATACATGTACACCCTTCCCAAATTTAACCCTGCCCCAATTCCTGCCCCATTCCCTCCCCATCCCTCCTTCTAAAGTTCAGTTTAGTGATTGACTTTGATATGATTGTGAAAGTACATCATGTGCATTAGAGTGTTTCTCTTCCCCCTCCCTTGATATTAAATTTCTAATGGTAACTTCAAATGCATATTTGAATGAGCAAACTTCATATTATTGTAGTGTTTTTGGACACCTAGATATGTCTTTTCTAGTACTCTGATGAAAGAATCCTCTGCAAGCTGAGCCAGGTCATTCCTTTTGGACAGTTGAAAGGGCTACTGAGTGGTGAATATTAAGAACAAATTTATGTACCAATACATGTTCCTGGTAGTTGAGAAGACTGAATGGGACCAGAACTTGGCTCTCTACGGCACATTCAGGAACTGATGAAAAGAAGCAATCACTTGATAACTCAGGAATGAAATGAGACACTCTTCTTAACCATGAAGATGGCAGCCTATGTGTACATTGTGTCTAAATATTTAAACCTTTATAAAAAAGATTAGAAGTCAGGTGTGGCAGCATACACCTGTAATCCCAGTACTTGGGAAGTTGAGACAGGAGGATTGCAGGTTTGAAACCAGCCTCAGCAACTTAGCAAGACGCTGTTTCCAAATACAAATAGGCCTGGAGGTGTAGCTCAGAGGTAGGATGCCCCTAAGTTCAGTCCCCAGTACCAAAAAAAAAAGTTTAGAAAAGTAATTTCAATATCCTCCATAAAAAGACATTTTAAAGTGTATATTAAAGTATATGTAAAATGCACATTGTTTTTGAGACAAAGTTGTCTGCATGTGGATATGATAGTAGTGCTATACATAAAGACATATTTCAATTTTTTTATTGTCACTGTGAAAAATGTCTATACTTTGGTGATTGTCTTTGATGACTTTAGCAGCACTATAATTCATAACTCAACTTTTGTTGTTGTTGTTGTTGTTGTTATTGTAGGCTGAGACTAAGCTGCCTTGGAGTTATCCTATATTAAATGAGCCAACTTAGGGGAAAATGACACCAAAATAAAACAATCCTCAGACATGATCAGCAAGAAGTCCATCTGGGCTAGAAGCTCCCTCAGCACTTTCAGGGATGGATTGGTTGAGCTCATCATCTGCCCAGTGGGAGGGTGAGACTCAGAGAGCCCACTGGATCTGCTGACACAGACTCTGCCCAGTGATAGAGTGGAATGTTGCCAACATGAAGAAGGTTTTGCAATAGACAGCCAAGGTTCTTCAGGACAGAGAAGCAAGCAAATGACCAAACCAGAGAAAAAGGAAGTGAGGGAAATATGGTTCCATGTGCAATGCAATTGATCTGCTATCGAAAAACTCTTTTTGTGTACACCAAAGCATAAAATTTAAAGTGTCAGTAGTCACATAATTCTCCTTCATCTTGCAAACCTGATTACAGCCTCCATGGTCTGCCACGTTTTTCAATTCATGGTATTATATTTAATCCTAGTAGTTGGCTGGCTTGAGACAGAAAGGTGAAAAGTAATGAAAGAATGGTTCACAGGGGCCTTAAGGTTATATTAGGGGTGCTTCACATTTTGTTATTAATGCTCTGTGCTTGACAGGTTAGTTTTAAAAGCTGGCAAGTGAGCTATGGAGAGTGCATGTCATTTTAGCAGCATAGGAGAAGATAACTAAGTTCATGGATCACCTGCCACTGGTGTCTGAAGTTGTGGGGTGGGCAACACGTGTATCCTTAGTGATTGATAGGGCTAAAGAGAGTTTCAGACAAAGCTTAGTAAAGGGATTTGTCCTACAGTGTTGGCACTGAATAACCAAAGCGTGACACACCAATGTGCATTGGCTTCTATAAAGGTAACAGATGTCTCTCTGACAGGTTTGCTGGAGAAAACAGTTTGTATAGTAAAAGGATACAAAAAGGGGGATGGAATAAAGAAGTCTGGAGAAGTTCCCACCCAGCCGGTGGTTCTTACCAACAGAGGTGGAAGGAAAGAATGAATTATCTTCTCTTTGATTTTGGTAAGCGGTTTTGCTTTTTGAATAGCTAATGACATTTCATAACTGTGTGAGAATGAAGGAAAAAAATTCTGTTTTCCTCCTTACTTGCAGAGACATAAAGTTCCCTTGTGTGACTCAGCCTGCCTTGATCATCCATCAATGTTGCTGTCCACTCTTTTAAATAGGAGTGCTTCAGAAAAAGCGGCCTATTCTTCAAACTGACATTTAGGACTGTTAAGAATACTACAATGACTTCACTTAGCAATTTTTTTTTTCGTGCTGCTTTTTTTTGATCAGTAAAGTCACCCCGAGCAACAATGAAATTAAAGGCACTCATTTAGAGAATCTGCTTATGTAAGTTTAAATTTCACTTGGACAGGTCAGAATATTATCTTTTGTGTTTTCTTTTTAAGTGATGTCAACAAAAGAAAGATTCTAATAAATTTCCAGCTGAAAAAGTGAATGGCCAAAGAGGTAGAGCAGCTCATGGTTGCAGAATGAATCCATCGATGGCCTTTCACAACCAGCACCAAGAAGGCAGATTATGTTCCAAGAATAAAGTAGAAGCAGTAGGACGCACACCCTGTCTCTGAACCTTTTGAATATCTGTTTAAAGATGCATTTTGGAGCTAGGTGTTGTGGCACATGCCTGTAATCCTAGTACTTGAGCAGCTGAGACAAGATTGCTTGCAGGTTATAGACCAGCCTTAGGGAGACTTTCAGCAAATTAGAAAGAACTTATTTTAAAAAAAGAAAAGAAAACAGTACTGTAATCCCAGTATTTGGGAGGCTGAGATAGGAGGATCACAGGTTTAAGAACAGCCTTAATTAAATGGTGAGATTCTCATCAACCTAGTGAGATCCTGTTTCAAAACAAAACAATACAAAAGGGCTGGGGCTGTAGCTCAGAGGTGGAATGCCTCTGGGTTCAATCCCGAGTGCCAAAAAAAAAAAAGATGCATTTTGGTGGTGGACACAAGTGCTACAACTGTGTTAGATTTTTCATGTTGTAGATGAATTCAGAGAAAATAAAAATCAGGGGGAGCTTGAGTCATCATGGAAAGCTCCCTCAGCAACCTGAGATCTAAGACCAACATTGAAACCACTGGTCAGCCTCTTCTTTTAGTGGTCCTTTTATGGTTGCAATTCCACCAGATGAGAAAAATCCTACTCTTTTTGTAGATCTACATTTCATCATATCAAAGAATTAATATAATAATTTATCTTGCATGCTTTTATGTAATTTTGGTGTTTATTAGTTCTATCTGTAATGCTATGAAGTTTAGGGCCTGTATTCCAGAAAAATGTCCAACATTCAGTTTTGTATATAAACATTTTAGTACTAAATCCTAGCTTCTTTAAGCTGGGGAACCCCAGCATTAATTATTCAATTTTGTTAATATGATCTTCATGTCACCATCTAGTCTTCATATAAATGTAACTTAATATTCTCCAGGTCCTTCTATTTTCTTGTAAATGACATAATTTTATTCTTCTTTATTGCTGAGTAGAATTCCATTGTGTGTATTTCTCATAATTTTGTAATCCCATTCATCTGTTGATGGACACCTGGGTTGGTTCCATAATTTGTCTATTGTGAATTATGCTGCTATGAACATGAGTATGCATATATTACTATAGTTTTTTTTCCCCCCTTTGGAAAGATACCCCGGAGTGATATAGTCGAATCATATGGGGGATCCATTCCCAGTTTTCTAGGGAATCTCAACACTGATCTCCATAGTGGTTGAACTAGTTTGTAGTCCTACCAACAGTGTAGAAGAATTCCTATTTCCTCACATCCTTGCCAATATTTATTGTTATTTGACTTCTTGATTATTACCATTTTGATTGGGGTTAGATCGAACTCAGTGTAGTTTTGATTTTTATCAGTGTATGGTTTTTAAACCAACCGACCCTGGGGAAATAGACTAATAACAGAAAGCCTTTTTCTTACCACTTATTTGCATGCATTATTTATGACTGCTCATTGAGTTAACAATGTTTATTGTTGTAGAATGTCTTTCTTCTTAATTTTAGAACCATCACATATAATTTTGCAGGTTGGTTTAGAAAATATGAAAGCCATTTTGCAGTACGATATAAAGACATGAATTTTGTGAGGTTGTGGTCATTCAATGTCCGTATTTTGTTGAGCATTATTTTATTGCCAACAATTGTATTTAGTAGGAGTTCTACAGATGGCACTTGGGCTAATTACTTCCTTCTATCTTGTGAGGGGTGAAGGAAGGAATTAGCTCTTCCTTGTCATGGGCAATCTACTCCAATTCATTGAATAGGAGCAGATCATATGAGAGAAATATTTTTAGTTCTAATGTTAATAAGACAAATACTGAAACAAATGACCCAGAACTAGGAACACTGTCACAACTTGTCATTTTATTCTGGAAACAAACAGTACTTAAACAACATTTTTGAATATTAAACTCTAATGACATCAGTAATATATGATTCTGCTAGTCTTCAGTTCTCTTGTTTTCTGAACTTGCAGAACAAAATTGTTGTATAGTACACTTCACCTCATATAGGCTGTTCTGTGTTTTTTATAGAATTTCCCCTTGTCTTAGACTTCTCTAAACTCTCTGACTGCAGGGACAAAATCTCATATTGATCGTCATTCAGAGGGCTTAACATGGATCTACCCAAGCAATAGGCCTTTATGAACTTTATGGACTAAGGATTGGGGAAAAATAATCACTATTATTCATTAATAGTGTCTGCTCAAATTTACATTATAGAGATGCATTCAATTATTTATTTATTAATTTGAACCTGAGTTTATCATAGAGTGAAATGCCTTTAGAGTCCCTTATATACAGCCAAGTAAATTATGAACAGTCTGGAATTGAAATGAGATCAATATTCAATTAACTATCTTTGGCTTTGAGAGACTGCTTAGTCCCCAGCCTAGCAGATTTGTTCTTTCAGTCCAGAGTCCTCTTCTGCAAACACGTTCCACCAAGCCCTCAGTCAGGCCAAGACACATCTAAGTTTGATTCTGTGGGAGACATTGGAGTTGCATTGTCTGTCATGTGTCTGGCACTGTTCAATCAAGTTAGGACAGAAAGAATAACCAAGACCATTGGAACAAACTGGGTCCTACCAATCAATACAAGTTATGCTCAGTGACTGTGGATTATAGAAAACTGAAGAAAAATGGTCCAGACTTCTGAATGAAATGCTTCATGGTAAACCTGCTCAGAATGAAGGTCTGTCAGAAGCCTTCCATTCATTTTCCCACTAAATTGGGAAACAATTCTCCTCTAAGAGAAACCTGTTGGTTTGTTGGTGTTTATTACACTGATTAATAATTATTTGCAACTTAACACAAATGTATTTGTTTTGGTCTACCATGTTAGGTGGAGTTTATTATTCATTTATTTATTTATTTTTCACCAGAATGGCAGAATGAAAACCCCTGCAGAGTGTGAAATGTGCACTAAGGAAGCCTGCTTTTCTGCTGTGTGTTCCCAGGAAGATCTGTGAGTGACAGAGCATAATGCCTCTGCCTGCATGGGGCTGAACCTGGCTCCATAACTTACCTTTCTGCTGAAAGAGCTTTCTCTCTGTGCTTGTGGGAGTCCATTTCTCTTTTCTAAAAGTCTAGATGCACACCATCACAGCATGTTTACAGTCTAATTCACAGTGGAATTGCTATTGGTTCAACTAAAAGTGCTGTTTTGTAGATTAAAAATTCTAAGAGCTTCTCCTGCAGTGTAACAGCAGCATTACTTTTAAGCTTACCTTACAAAAACCAAACTAAACCAAAACAAAACACGAAACAAAAACCCTAAAACATACATTTGGTAAAGGATTTTGCCTGGGGGTAACATTTACCCCATTTAATTGGAAGAGAGAGATTAGAGTATGTACTATGTTGCATTTGTCTTTCAATTTCTACAATCTGGCATACTACATAGTGTATCACTATCATATGATTATTTTTGGTTAGTGAATGAATGATGATACTCCAATCTTGAATTCCTTTTTTATTTCATTCTTTGCTTTATTTTATTTATTTATTTTCATACTTTTGTGGGATCGGGGATTGAACCAAGGGACAGTCTATCTCTGCGCTACACCCCCAGACCTATTTTGTTTTTATTTTGAAACAGAGTCTTGCTAAATTGCTGAGGGTCTGACTAATTTGTTGTAGCTGGCCTTGATTCTGTGATTTTGTCTCAGTTTCCCAAGTATTGGAATTACAGGCATGTGTCACCATATCCTGATATGCATTATTTTTATTATGTTATCTTTTATCTAAAATTACATACAAGAAAATCCAAGGTTGCTAAAAGTAAACATTTAAAAAATTAATAATAAAGCTGGGTGTTGTGGCACATGCTTGTAATCCCAGTACTTGGGAGGCTGAGACCAGAGGATCTGGATTTGAAGCCAGCCTCAGCTATTTAGTGAGGCCCTCCGCAACTTAGTGAGACCCTGTTTCAAAAAAATAAAGAATAAAAACTAGAACTGGGGATGTAGTTCCAGAGGTAGAATGCCCCAGGGTTCAGTCCACACACACAAAATAATAGTAGTAGTAATAATAATAATAATAATAGTAATAATAATAATAATAATAATAATAAAAACCTAGATATAAAAACTACATTGCTCAATTGATTCAATTTGACATTTGTTGCAATGAATGAACCCAAGAACAATAGAAGATGCCACTCAATAATGTGATCTCAGGAGTCATAATGGATCATAGATATTTTATAAAACATTGTCATAAATTGCTAGTCAATAGCAGATAGGCAAGAATACTTTTATTTCTAGTCTATCCATTGCAATTAATACAGATTAAACCAGGAGTGCTCCATTTTTCTTTGTTTTAATAATTTAATTTTAATGTTAGCATAAAATAATAGTTAAGAGAAGTTATCAAATATGATATAAGTGACCTTTTGTTGTCATATAATTTTTTTTTTTTGCAGTACTGGGGGTTGAACTCAGGGGCATTCTATCTCCAAGCTGTACCCCCAGCCCTATTTTTTATTTTTTATTTTGAAACGGGGTCTCACTAAGTTGCGGAGTGTCTCACTAGGTAGCTGAGGCTGGCTGCGAACCCGGATCCTCCGGTCCCAGCCTCCCAAATGCTGGGATTACAAGCGTGCGCCACCACGCCCGGCTGTCATATAATTTTAAGGATAGGAACATACTTGATTGATAATGTAAATTTTCCATGGGAAAGACTATGATCTGAAAAATTCTGAAAATTCAAAATACATCAAGACATACCTAGTTCATGTTTTAGAAATGTCTGATGTTGATGATTAGTTATGACTTCCAAAGAAAGAGTTGGTGTCCCTTTGGTACTTTATAGCAATCATTTAAATCAATCCTAATTACTATTCTATTATTTATGATTTTTTTCATTCTGTCCTTTTATAATGTCTGGCTTATTCTTCATTTGATATTATAAACAAAATGCATTACCTTTCAGACTGATATAATCCATCAACTTAATAGCAATGATCATTTTATATGTATTGATACACACATGTAAAACACTTTCAGCATGCATTGGTGAGTTTCATCTCATTTAATTTTTACTCAAAATGAATAAGTTATAAATTTCTCAATAAGAAAATTGAAGTTTGGAGAGACTGCTTGCTTTTTCTGATATTTGAGTCCCAGTATCTTATGCTGCAGTAAGAAACTGGGTTGTGAAGGGACACTGCCTGGGTTTAAATATTGGTACAGGGTAAGTTGAGAGATTAAATATTAATTTATTTTTATTCTTTATACTTTTAATGGTGCATTGTAATTTTACACCAAAGTGAGATTCAAAGTGATACAAACATACATGCACACAGCACTTGGGTGTTTTTCCCTCAGGTCCCACCCTGCTCTCCACCTCTCCGTACATGTTCATGAGATTGGCAGTGACACCTTCATATATGGACATAACATTATTTGAGCTGTTTCCTTCATCAATCCTTTTTCCCCTCCCAATTTCCTTCCACTATTCTACTGGTCTCTCTCTTCATTTATCTGAAGTCTCTTTTGCTTCTTATTTTCTCTCTAGCTTCTACATATGAGAGAAAACAACAACTTTCTGAGACTGGCTGATCTCACTTAGCATAAAAATTCCGACCATTTTCCTGCAAATGAGAAAATTCTGTTCTTTATAGCTGAGTAGAATTCCATTGTGTATAAATGCCACATTTTCTTTGACGGACACCTAGGTTGGTCCTATAAAGAACCTTTAAACAGTAGATAGGACATTACATGGGTTCATTACTTGTTGATTTTATTATTATTACTTCAGGGTTTCCCAAGCTTGGTATCCAAAAACCAATGAGGAAGCCTAATACTGTGGGTTTCTGGGATTCACTAATAGCAACTGAATTAGAATCTTTGATTTGGGAATCATTATGGAGCACTTCTCAATAAGTGATGTTGCCCTTTAAAATTTTTCTTTGCAAAACATGTTATATTTATAGCAGCATAATTCACAATAGCCAAATTATGAAACCAACCTAGGTGTCCATCAATAAATGAATGAGTTGCAAAATTATGGGATATACACACAATGGAATTCTAATAAAGAAGAATAAATTTTTGTCATTTGCAGGAAAATAGATGGACCTGGAAAACATGTTAAGTGAAATTAGCCAGTTACTAGAAGTGAAAGATCATGTTTTTCTCTCATATGTGGAAGTTAGGGCATAATCAGGATACAAAAAGGTTTTATGTAATGGAGGAGAAGCTCCAGTGGAGAGATGGAGTGGGTGTAGAGGAGGTTGGTGGTAGGAAGATGGAGAATTAATAAAGGAAATACTCCCACTGGCATTATGCACATATGTGAAATTATTAATGCCAATTTCAATATTATGTATGGAGAAGGTTAGGGAGTGGGGAGGGAGCCGGGGAAACTCACCAAATGCTGTATGCATGTATGTTGTCATTCTGATCTACATTATGATGTGAGACTACAATGTAGTAATAGAAGTATAAAACATATGAAAATTTGAGAAACACAAGCCCATACACTATTTACTAAAAACTCACTATATGTTAAATAAGTCTCATTCATTCAACAAATACAGACTAAGTTCCTTCAAGGGCCCAGCCCTGTGCCAACTACCAGGGTAACAATGATGAGAAAGGCCAGACTCTGCTGGGCGTGGTGGCTCACTCTTGTAATCCCAGTACTTGGGAGCCTGAGACAGGGGGATCTGCATTTGCAGGCAGCCTCAGCTACTTAGAGAGGCTCTCTGCAACTTAGTGAGACCCTGTTTCAAAAATAAAGATAAAAAATTGGTCTGGGGATATATGCCCCTCCTGGGTTCAATCCCCAGTACCTCAAAAAAAAAAAAAAAAAAAAAAAAAAAAAAAAAAAAAAAAAAAAAAAAAAAAAAAAAAAAAAAAAGAAGAGAAAGGCCAGACTCTTGCACTCATGGCATTTTAACAATGAAATGCTTATACTGGAGAATAAATATTGACTTGAATATTTTATTGATGAAAATGAATTTTGAATAGCTATTGATGTATGTAAATTATAGAAATATTGAGGTGTCTACAGAAAATGTTTTAAAAAGTCTTCAAATTAATTCTGGTTATAATGTCACTAAATTAATTTTCTAAAACAATGTAGGAATACATTTTAGAGAAAGTCAATAAGATTATAAAGACAATCATAACTTACATAGTGCTTATCATGATCAAGGTACTATGCTAAGCACTTTTCACAGGTATTCTCAATCTTCCAAAATAACCATGAGAGGAGAGACTATTCTTGTATGCATTTGAATAACCAGCCCGAGGAATCCAGACATGAAGCCAGTCAAGGCCACACAGGTAAAAGAGGCAAGGTTAGGAGCAAAACTCTCGAGGGCTTGCCCTCAAGTCCCTGTGCTCTAACAATTCTGTTACATATACATAGTAGTGCTTGGGAGCGAACTCAGGGATATTCTACCTCTGAGCTACATCCCCAGCCCTATTTTATTTATTTGGAGGCAGGGCCTCACTAAGTTGCTGAGAGCCTTGCTAAATTGCTGAGGTTAGTTTTGAACCTGTAATCCTCAACTCAGGCTCCCAAGTACTGGGATTACAGGCATTTTCCACAATGCCTGGCAACTGTATTACATTTAAATCCACACTTAGATGATTAATCTTTTACAATGGAGCATCACACACTTGAGGAATGTGAAAGTAGATGCTGATGTATTTTCACAAATTAATTCTTTCTGCCCATTTTATTGTTTCCATTATGAAATAATCTGGTAAAATTTTTAATACATTCCCATACAGTCACATACATAACCAGAAGCTGGGTTATCTTTCCTTACTTCAAGGTCTCTTATTTTTTGAATAACACAGTTCATTAGATCTTTTAATACTTTGAGTAAAAAATTTCCAATAAGCTTTGAAATTTCAACTATGTTAGGAAGAAACATATGGAACATAAAGTATGGTTTGCGGCATTTCTAATGAGCAGCTGTTGTAGTTGGTTGAATCCTTCCTTAGGATGACCGTTACTGAGTTTTTAGACTTCTGCACTGGCATTATGCTGCTCTGAAAGGAATTCAGAACTATCCGAATGAATAGAAAGAGATCTATCTGTGTGCAATTGGATAATTCCCAGTGGAACAGCTGTGTGGAGCGAAGGCTGAAAGTGACTGTGGAAATGAGATTATGTGACTTTGTGTTCCCTTCATTTTGTTTTCCAACTTTCTCAAGTGTTTGGGAACTGTGCGCCTTAAATTGTTGCTTTAAGTCAAGTTCAAAATGCCTTTTAGTTCACTGCAGTGATAAAGTTAATACATAGATTTTCTTATCTTCATTGATAGTTATATATTTGGGAAAAAGACATGTGGTTAAAGATATCTCTCCCTGAATTTTTTTACTCTTAATTTTATTCCAAGGCCGCATATAATGATACAGATAAAAACATAGAATGTTATGTCAGAAGATATCAGTTTTAAGTTCATCGCTGAGTAAAGTGGGCATAGCCTTTATTAAACAGCTACTGTGGGCCAGGTGTTGAATTGTATATTGGTAAAAATTTACATTTAGTTTTAACTCAGTCCTCAGCACCCCTTTGAGACTTAGAGAGTTGAGTAATCAGCCAGTAAGTGCTAAAACCAAAAACCAAAGCTGACCCAGGTCTGTTCAAACCCGAAGCTCTTGATATTCCTATAACACACTAGCACTGTTTTTCCTGTTTGTGAACAGTCATGCTGGGCTTACACACAAAAGGAGTGGGCAGCTCCTTGGTGTAATCTGAAGACACAAAGATCTACGTATAAAAGTGCCCCAAATCACACTTACCCTCTCTACTTAATTCAGTTGTCAAGATAACGTAGTGGTTTTCAAACTTGAGAAATTCCAGACCCCAGAGAATAGTTTTACACTTTCAGTAGTCCATGGATCCTAATGTTGAGACACATTACCTTAAAAACTGAACCCTTTAATTTTGCTTTAGAGTTTAATGCAGTCTAATGGAGAAATGCATGCATTGATAGAAACATTGAAATCATACCCTACTTATTTGCAAAGGGATCCCTAATAAGCCTGTACTAATTTTCTACTGTATGATTGAAAATAAAGCACACATTTTTAAAGTCTCCAGGAACTTGAAAAATTCTTTTTTACATTTAACCTAATTTTATTCATGTTTGCCTCAGAATGGGGAATAAATTATTTGGTAAAAACATAGAGTAAAAACAAAAAGTGTCTTATATTGAACAACTTATTAAACTACAATAATGATATACCTAATCACTTCCATGCACACAAGTCTAACATTAGTTTTTTAAAAAATAAACACAATTAAGACTTCTAAGAGCATTTTATAATAAAATAATTCATAATTTTTCTGGTATGAAAATTTTGGAACCTGTGAATTTATTTCTATGAAACTGTCATCATCAAACACATAGTTTGACAGATTTCATATTTTTTCAGAATATGAAATTTGGTGCTGATTAATTTGTAAGATTAATTAGTATATATCTAGAACAATCTTGGAAGAATGAAGCAGAAGGCAAATATAATTCCATGTAGGGGGAAAAATCTATGCCTATCTATGGATATCAATAAGGGAATAGATAAGAAAACATAGACCAGGCTACATATATCACCTTAATCTGATCATACAGGTCTCAGATTCATCAAGGGAAATGTGCTTCAGGCTTCCATTTGTGCTTTGGAAAAGATGAATTTCTCTAAGCATCATCCTCTGCTTCACATTTGTTTATTCCATCATTGACAAAGAGGTACTGTCTCCTCTGAATCCTTAAGCAAAAAATCCTCTAAATGTCTAATACCCTTTTGTCAATTGTAAAATAAACAAATCTGCAGTGAAGAAATAAATGCCTGCCTCTTTTGGGGTGAGTGAGGGTTCTTATTTTAACCACTATTTCTAGGCCAGCTGGGTATGATTTACTCTTTTTTTTTGTTTGGCACTGGGATTGAACTCAGGGGCATTCTACCTCCAAGTTACATCTCCAGCCCTTTTTATTTTTTATTCTGAAACAGAGTCTCCTTAAGTTGCCGAGGGTCTTGCTAAATTGCTGAGACTGGTCACAAACTCCTGTCTCAGACTGCCAAGTACTGGGATTACAGACATGTGCCACCATGTTTGGCTGTGATTCACTCTTTTGTGTGTGTGTGTGTGTGTGTGTGTGTGTGTGTGTGTGTGTGTGTGTGTGTATGGTACTAGGGATTGCATCCATCGTATTCTACCTCTGGCTAAACCCTCAGCATGATTATTTACTTTCTATTTTAAAACAGGGTCTCTCACTAAGTTACTGAGGGCCTTGCTATGTTGCTGAGGTTGGCCTCGAACCTGTGATCCTCCAGTCTCAGCCTCCCAAGTGCTTCAATCACAAGCACACACCTGATTTATAACTTATTCTTGAGTTCAATAGAACTTTAAAAGTAAGTACAAAGTAAAGTGTGTAGCTTTGCATACCTAATCCTTGTGGATTTATAAATGATTTTTAGAAGAGGTATGAGATGAAGTTACACTTAGCTGTAAATTAAAAGAATACCAATGAGACACTCCCTTTTTTTTCCCTCTAGGAATTAAAACTAATTCTATGTAGAGATATTAACTTTTGCTTTCCATGAACAAAATAACTGTTATCAATATAAACTAAAATCTACTCAAGAAATAGTGAACAAAAATTAAAAGGTAATAGATAAGCAATTTATTTATCTAGAGAGTTAATCTATGATAAAAATGAAACTCAGCCTTCAAACCATAGAAGAGAAAAGAAAAAGAGCATGTATGGATAAAGGTGTTAGGACAACCAGGAGATTGAGAATTAATTTTTCTGTTGAAGTCCCTCTGCACAATGATGATAGTGTCCTATGAGGTGGTTTCAGGTTATGATGTGTCCTATGGTAATTCCAGGTAAACAAGGAAATGACATAAAAGGGTCCTAGGGGAAAACATGCTTCACATCTGACTAATGTTAACATTTCCAAATGGGTTGTGGCAAATGTTAAATTGGGAGAGACAAATGCAATTCTTGACATTCCTATAATTAAATCAGTACAAATAGAAATCAGCAGCTGTTAGCAATTTGAATATAGGATCAATTTTCAAACCGATTTAACAATCAAATCGTTCCTTTTTTCTTCACTGTTTGAACTTGAATCAAATCTTTGTGGTGACTAATAAGATGAATTAGATAATGTTGACATGAGTTTGAGGTTGAACAACTTCAATTGTGATCTGTTTGTGTGTACAAAAGAAAGGACTGACGAAGCAATATCCTGCTGTTGTGCTGTCGTCACTTTAAACTGTTCAAATCTGTACAATAAGATGGTTAAAGTTTTTGAAGGAGGAAAAGAATGCTAATATTTTTAATGTGTCAAGCCCCCTGCAGAGTAGTGCATAATTTTTCAATGTTGAATTATGTTTGTGCATATTTTTCTTTCATTTTATCTTGTAAAACTTCAAATACCAATTCACACATCAATTTGAAAATAAGAAGAAAAAAGGGAAGAGCCACTGCTCCTAGCGAGGCTTTATTTCTCAACAATAGTAATCTTATTTTAGTTTGAATCTACATTAAAAAATTTTAATGTTGAAACATTTCTATTTTTGTCTTTTTTTTATACCTAAAATTGAAATAAGGTTTAAATATATTCACGGGCAATGTAGGAATTAGAATTTGATGTGTGAGCTAAGTTTCTCTTGCAGTACAGTAGAGAATCTTCAAATATATCTGCATGATACAGATCTGATTGACAGAAATAGGTATTCTATTGTATGTGATGTTGAATAATAATTCCATCTCACTAAACAGAGATTCTAACGAACTTATCGGTTTATCAGATACCCTGGGTGTCTGGAGTATTTCATGCTCCAGTTATTCAAGGCTATAGCTTTTCTTTCTTCTGATGACATCAGAGTCTGCACCACACGTCAATTATATCAACATTCGATAAATTGGCTTTGTTTCTTCTCTGTTCTTAGTAGTGGTAAAGTATGTGTGCTCAATAATTATGGGGGATGGTTACACACCAGACTGCGGAAGCATGCAGGCAGTGTACACCTGAAGCTCAGTCATTGAAATTTTTCTTTTTGAGAATTGTCCAATACTTGGTAATTTCACTGTCGTATTACTTTGATTCTTTGAAGCAACCCCGTTAGTCAGTATGATATGACCCACTGAAAGAAGCTGTTCTATAACTTTCAAATAACTACTATTGAATGGTAATGACAGGTTTTTCATGACCCATAAATGAGAGACATTGCATATAAATCATCCTTGTATTGTTAGTTCACCACAATCATATAAATGGAGCATGAGCTATACTATGCAACAGGTGCGATGTTAAATAATGCTTTCTTATGCTTAATTGGCATGCTTAAATAGCCTCTCTTTTGCCTAGTGTTCTTAATATTTAATTTATACTCAATAATTAACTGGAAAAGCCATCCTCAAAGGTTAGGGATTTATGCATAGGACACACACAATGGTCCCCTTTTCTGGGTGTCCCCATTCACAAAATTGAATCCTTGAATTTATAATGAAAAAAATTCAGGTAATAAAGACTAGAAGGCCTTTTAAAAAGCATGGGTGAAGACTATGTATAACTTCTTGTCTTTAGTTGTTTAGGCAAGGGTAATTTCTTACCATATCTGAGCCAATTGAATTCTCCTTTCTAGAAATTTAGGATAAAAACGAAGAGGTTCTAGTTTGGTTCAGTCTGGTTTAATCTCAGACTTTAAATCCCATTTGTAGAGTGACTTTAAGCTATCCTTTGTATATAGGGAGAGTGGACTGTATGAAAATGTGAAGGGAAGAATGAAACAGAAGAGGAGCCCACTGCCTGGCCTGGGTCCTTCAGCTCTCATCTCTTTCCCTCCTTGAGGCCTCTTTGTGTTCTTGAATTTAAGATTCAAGAAGCACTCCTGTATACTAACTGGAGTAAGTTTCTATTGCTTTAAACTGAAGAGTTAAAAAAGTAGCATTTTGGTAGTTTTTACTGTACACCATTACTTCTATAATTAAAGTGATTGAGATGAGTGGTTTTTACTTCAACATGGGAATAGGCTCAGATGGGATTAAAACGGAATTTTCTCAGGCCTTCTGCCATGCTTTCATGAACTAAGTTTTATTTTAATGGTATTTGGTATCATAAAATTAAAGGAAAAAGATATTATTTGAATGATCCATTATTTTAGGCACCATTAAAACAACGTTAAAGAGCCGGGCGTGGTGGCGCACGCTTGTAATCCCAGCATTCGGGAGGCTGAGACCGGAGGATCCGGGTTCGCGGCCAGCCTCAGCTACCTAGTGAGGTACTCCGCAACTTAGGGAGACTCGATTTCAAAATAAAGAATAAAAAATAGGGCTGGGGGTATAGCTCGGAGGTAGAATGCCCCTGAGTTCAATCCCCAGTACCGAAAAAAAAAAAAAAAAACGTTAAATTTTTTTCTGAGTAGTCTCTCTCTCTTTCTTTCTCTTTCTCTCTCTTTCACTGCCATAGCTCTGTCACGCGCACTTTCCCAGCTCGATCCCGGAGACTCCTGAGGTGACCTGTGCCCTTTCCCCTGTGTACCTGTGCTTCTGTGCTTTCCTTAAAATAAAACTACTGCCTTTGTAAAAAAAAAAAAAAAAAAAAATTCTGAGTAGTCATGTATTAAAGTGGTTAGTGTCTATTTAGGTGATTAAGGCTTTTATTTGAATAAAACATGACAGTGTAAGGCAAGACTCATTAATACTGAATATAAAGTTTAATTTCTTCTGGGAAAGATAGGTTCTTTTATTGTCATTTACTTGCCATTATTGGGAAATTTCATAAATCATCCCATTTAAATAAAAATTTCTAGCTTACTAAAGCATATAACTTGATGACAAAAATCATGTACTTTAAGGGAATGTTTTCCTAAATTGATTACATACCCCCTTGCTTTCTTTTAAAAGATTATTTTCCTTCTAATTATAAAAGCAATACTTGTTAATGGAAGAAAATTTGTACAAATATAAAGAAAAAATTAAAATTGCCTGTAATCTCAATTTTAGAAATGAACGCATTCTAGAAATGAGTACATCTAGTTCCAACCAATGATCACTTCTAGAATTTCTAGAATGTGCATTGGTTGGAATCAAGGTTTTACCTTTGAGAAGGGGCCCCAGTGTTCTGCCTGGATGAAATTGGTTCCATGTGAATACAGAGCTAAAAGAACGATCTGTTGGTGTGTGGTAGTAGAAAAGTTTTGTGTAGATTTGTTTAAAATGTGACTTGGAACTATAGATACTTTTGTGGAGGAGGAGCAGCAATTGTTTTATTTCTTATTTATTTATTTATTTTGGTACTGGGGATTGAACTCAGGGTCATTCTACCTCCAAGCTATACTCCCATACCTATTTTATTTTTTATTTTGAAACAAGTTCTCACTAAGTTGCTGAAAGTCTTGCTAAGTTGCTGAAGCTGGTTTGGAACCGGACATCCTCCTGTTTCAGCCTCCCAAGTATTGGGATTATAGGTGTATGCCACCACACCCAGCAGTAATTGTTTTAAAATGATGGTGCTTGATGTTGCCTCTGTTCATGGTGCATTTCAATACTATCTATTCACAAATTGGAAGAGATGGAACATTGAATGTTGCCAGGACACCTAAATAGCTGGGCCTTGAGCAAGGGCTCGGTCCGGTCCCACTGGAACCCTGCAAGGCAGATGATTCCAAAAGAAGGAACTCCTGGCATTTCCCACTTTGCATTATGTTGTTCTGGAAATTTGGGGTGCTTTGGGTTTTGCTTTCACATTAATTATAAAGGAAATTTCTTAGAGACACAGGATGGCTGGACGGATTGTGATTCCTCAATGTTAGCTGAAGAAGACAATGCATCAGCTTGCCTCAGAGAGATTCATTAACCTCTTTACAATCATTCAGGAATTGGACTTTGAAAGCTTAGCTACTAAACCAAAGAAACTTAGGTCTACTATTTTATCTATGAGTAAAGAAAGCTTTAAGACAGATAGTTTGTCTACCTTCCCCCTTTGTTTCCATCACATATTAACTAATTCTAGCTGCCTGAGAATAAGATAAGAACACTGCTTACAGGAGCTAAAATAAATAATGAAGATTTAAACTGATGAATAGAGACTCCTCTTCATCATTAACCTTTAACACTGTTTTTCTAATAAAAGAATTTTTATATACGTATTGTATTCTGTAACCTTTGCTGTTTTCTTAATCCCATCAAATACTATGGGAAATAGCCTTTCTAGTTAAAGATGTACCCACTCAACTTTAGGAAAAACAAGTCTGTAAAAATTCCTGCCTCATTGTAAAAGATAGTATAAGAAAAGATAGTATAAGAAACGGTGACTGACATGAATTAAACAGATGCGTTTCAACACTGCACTGGGTGTGAGCATAATCTCTTGACCTCGTCTCAATCTACACCTACCGCAGGAAAACAATAAAGGTCTGGGATTTTAAAAAATTCCTTGGACTTTTTCAAACCGTGGAAATGGTAGTCAAGAATCTTTTATCTAGCCTTCATGGACCAGGGAGACATGTTTGTTTTGAGCATTTCCATATGCCTAGCACTCTGTGAAACTGTTTTAAAGTTATTAACCTCATTTAATTTCTCTAAAACTCTGATGTGGTTAATAGTAGACCTAGTATGCAGGTTATCTAGTTTATGAATCATTATCTCTCTTTACCATCTATTGTCTGTCTAGCCATATATATCACAAAGTAACTACTGTATTGACAATTAATTTATCTTCTTATTAATGTTGAGACAAGTTTGATTGAGATATTAAAACTTAAAAAATATGTTTATTTATTTCTATATCATAGATGAGTGCAATATGACTCAAATATTGGTGATATATATTTGTGATTTTTGCTCTTATTATTTTTTAGGAAAATTCTGATAAGCGAAAGTTCTGAATACAAGCTTGGATCTCTAATCCCAATATTTCTTGATAACAT
Source organism: Graphiurus murinus (assembly GCA_004027655.1). NCBI lineage: Eukaryota > Metazoa > Chordata > Mammalia > Rodentia > Gliridae > Graphiurus > Graphiurus murinus. Next base: position 23,283 of record PVLC010011186.1, read on the forward strand.
TTGTCCAAATTAATACTATTGTGGACAGTATAGTTGAGAAGGGTTATTCCAAAACCTTTATTAAAACCTGGATATCATTAGGAAAGTTATTTTCTCACTTGATAAGTGTATAGTATTCCATTTTAATTGATTAATATGAAGTTGAAAATATTCCCTATAGATGTTGACTACATGTTTTTATTTTTAAATGACTACTTATGCCTTTTATCTAATTATATAATTTTTGTGCTAGTCTCACGAAGTCAGGAAAAGACCCTGGGACCATTCAAATGACTGATAAAGGTCTATCCTGAGACCAGTTTGTTTATTTATTTATTTATTATTTTTTGCAGTACTGGGGATTGAAGCCAGGGGCATTCTACCCTTGACCTCCATCCCCAGTCCTATTTTTTACTCTTTATTTTGAAACAGTGTCTCACGAAGTTGCAGAGGGCCTCACTAAGTAGCTGAGGCTGGCCGCAAACATGGATCCTCTTGTCTCAGCCTCCCAAATGCTGGGATTACAAGCGTGCGCCACCACGACCAGCTCACCAGTTTGTTCTCATACCCAGCCTGTGGTGACAGACCAGCTTGTCCTCACATTCTGTTTTCCATAAGATAAGGAAGCAAAAATCCATATATTAGCACTTGGGTTCTGGGAGACAGGAGTGTTTCATTTAGAGCACTCTGTCTCACCCTTCTCTATGCATGACACACTCTCCTGTCCTCTAATAAATCCGTTGAAACTGAACTTTCTGGCTCATTATTTCTATACTGAGCTAAGAAAAGGACCCATAGTGAAACCAAAACGATAACAATTTTTATATCATATTCACTTTTAATTGCAATTTGTATTAATTTCCAATCACATATGATGCAATAGTTTTTATAAATTATCATTTGCCTTTTAATTTTGTGTTCACATAGAAATTATAAAACATTTATTGTCTCATCTATTTTTTCTTTAATTTTTTCTCTTTTGTTTGTATGACTGCTTTATTCAGCGTAAAAAAAATAGTATATGGTTTCTCCTGCCTTCAGAGTTTACACTTAAATATTTACTGTATTGGAGACTAGGTTAAATAAGGGTCCCCGAAGATACCCATATCTTAATTTGTGGAGCCTGTGAATGTTTATAAAAAACAGTTTTTGCTGCTGTGGTTAAATACATAATTTGAGATGATGAAATTATCATTAGTTATCTTGGTGTCCCTAACTGTAAGAACAAGTAGCCTTGCAGAAGGGATGCAGGGAGAAGTCTGCTTGTAGAGAGAAGAGGTGACGTGAATGTGGAGCAGAGAGCTTTGAACACACAGTGCAGATGGTCTTGCAGAAAACCAAAGGATGCAAGAAATGGAGCTCTAAAGCAGGGGAGTATGCAGTAAAGAATCATCTCCTACAGCATTCCGAAGAAACTTGGCCCTGTGAGCACCTCAGTTTGGGCCTAGTGAAACCAATTTATCTTTCTGACATATAGATGTACAGAACTGGAAGAGAATAACTGTGTGCTCCCAAACACTGTATGGCAATTTATTATAGCAGCCATGGAAAACTAATATTTGTTGGTGATGTGTTTGTGACAGTAGATGGAATTCAGGGGCCTAATTTTATTTTTCTTTAGTAATAAACAAATGACCAAATAGCATTTATTGAGTAGTCCAGAAGTTTACAACTGACCACAAATGTGACCCTTCCTTCTTATTTTACTAAATTTCTAAGAATAGTTTATATTTTTTTGTATATAATGTTCTCTTTTTATATGTGCATATATTCTGGGTCAGGGATATATTTCTTTGAATATTTTAGCCTGATATGTTTTAACACCTGGTAAGGAGGTATCTTCTCCCTGCCAACCATTCTCCTACGAGTCAATACTCCTTTACATTTTTTAATTTGTCTCAGACATTAATCCTACTTCCAGGTTAATGTTAAAACATACTTGCCTTTTTGAAGAAACCAGTTCTTGAAATTAACAGTTAAACATTTTTCTTTACATTTTCAATTACTGCTTATATTTCATGTTTCCAGCTTTTCTTGGGATTTTTGTCTTATTTTTATTATGTAGACAGGATATTTATTTTCATCTATAATTAATAAAGTATGTAAGTCTATAAACTTACATCTCAGTATGGCTATGACTCACCACTTAAGGTTTTACTATTTTGGCTTGGTTTTCTTTTCATTATATTCAGATGGTTTGATATTGGATTCTTTATTTCTTCTTTGCTTCAAGTTATTTTTCATATATTTTATAAATTTACATAAACTTTGGTTTCTATCATTTTAATGTTTTTGCTATTAGCATATGTTTTTTACTTTTTGAATTAATAGTTTTTAAATAAATATAGTCTATGTTACAAATGTTCCATGAAGTATTTACAAAAAACAATATGTATTCTTTCTTTGTAGAGCAATTAATTTTATATTTTAAAAACATTAAATATTTTATTCACATACATTATTTTTAATTCACTGTATACTGTTAAACAGTTTAATCACCTGCATTTTATAGATCTCTAATTATATGTTAGATATTATATAAGCTCATGTATAAACATCATGGCTTTGATATTGTGATTTCAATTATTATAAAGCTGGCTCATTTATTTTAAAAATGTCACTGTTTGCCTTGTGTGAAATTAATATACACCTGCTCTTTTTTGGTTGGTTTCTTAAATAGTTGCTCCATTTCATTTTGAATCATTGACATTTTCTTTTAGATATTTCTCTTCTTTCATCTTCTGTTGCACCTCGGACCTTGTTCTTATAAGAAGGTACAATTTCAATAGACAAACATAGAGAAAAGCACATATAATGTGTAAACAATTAACCAAAAGAATGAGGAGAAGAAGAAGGGAATGTAGAAGAGAGAATAGAGGTGAATTAGCAATAAATGTGTAGCTTAAAATTTTCTCTGGCTTTTAAAATCATGTATATTAATTTCTGCCCTTTTCTGAATTAATTCTTTTCCATATGTTTAGACTTATGTTTGTCTTCCTTTTATTTTAGTTTCTTGAATGGAAAGCTTTGCTTATTCACATTTTCTTATTTAAAATAAATGTCTTCAAATATATAAAATCACTCTTCAGAGCTTCAGTTATATCCCATATACTTTTATAATTTTTATTTGCAAATAATTTTAATTTTAGAGAAGTTTAAAAATAAAAATAATACAAGAAAGACCTGTATATATACCCTGAATGCAAATTTATCTGTTGTTAACATTTATGTGTAAACACAAAATCTTCTGGTTAATATATATTTTGTATACACATAAATCCTCTGGATAATATATACTTTTTTCTGAAGCAAAATGTATACATCATTTTTTTACTCTTAATTATTGCAATGCATATTTCCTGCAAATGAGCTATCATGTATAATCTATGTAAACTAATATCTGTTTTATTAACAACATTAATTATACCTTCTTAGAGGAACTTGTTTAAAAAAAGCAACCAAGTTTTAGCATGTGCGCATATAGATATAAGGATCTGAGAATTATTAACATCAAAATCATAGAGCAATGGGAAAAATTGCATTGGCTCTAAAGAGAACACTATGAAATCAGACTTGTTCAAGGGCTGAATGTGGAGATTACTTATGCTTAGGATCAGCATAAGACAGAGAACACACAGCACTGAAAATGGTCACAGGAGTATAGCGTTTCCAAATAATAGTTTAGTGATGGCAGACACCAAAGAGGAATTTAAGAGAATGAAGAAAGAGGGGCATTTAAGAGTATGAAGTTTCAGGGTATATTTGGATTTGGTTAGTTGAAGGTTAATTTTTGATGATGTTATGTTCTGAGGGGTGAGGGTGGATAGAATCCAGATTGCAAAAGATTGAAGGTGCAGGAAAAGCTTTGTGGACTAAATGCTCAATGTATGTGATATAAGACAATGTGGGATGGTCAAGGAGTGTATTGATAAGTGCAGTAGCTCACAAGAGTATAGGTTGTAAAGGTTGGGGAACTTTGGTCATGTATATAGACACAGCAGAGGAGAAACTGAGGTTTCGAGAGAGTGTATATAACTGAAGAGAAATATAATTGAAAAGTATGAGAGAAATCATGGTCTCATTTGGCAGGTCACCCTTGGATGAAATGAAGCTTTTCCTTCCTTCCTTCCTTCCTTCCTTCCTTCCTTCCTTCCTTCCTTCCTTCCTTCCTTCCTTCCCTCCTTCCTTCCCTCCTTCCTTCCCTCCTTCCCTCCTTCCCTCCTTTCTTCCTCCCTCCCTCTCTCCCTCCCTCCCGTCCTTCCTTCCCTTCCTCCCTCCCTTCCTTTTCTTTCTTTCTTTTTTATTTTATATATCTAGGGATTGAACCCAGGGCATTCTACTTCCGAGTTACACTCCCAGCTCTATTTTATCCTTTATTTTGAAACAGAACCTCACTAAGTTGTGGGGGGCCTCTTAAGTTGCTGAGGCTGACCTTGAACCTGTGATCCTCCTGTCTCAGCCTCTCAAGTACTAGGATTACAGATAGAATATGGAGGGACTTGTGTTAAATGGTCTCAAATTAGACTGATCTATAAATAATTAAAGGAGTATAAAAAGTCCAGTTTAATATTTACAAAAACTGGAAAAACATTTGCAAGCAGAGTTTTGGTGAGAGTATAAGATTCTAACTAGGGATAAGTAAAAAAAAAAATTGCTCAGTAGAAGTGAGGGTCTCATTTAGTTTGTAATGGAATAAAGGGATTCTATCATGTCTTTCTTCAAACTACTTGACAATCTGGAAACAAAGAAATTGGATGATAAGAGTCATTTAAAAACTAATGTTAAATTGGATGATATTCTAAAGCCATGTTTTGAAATGCTGTGTTAATCAGCTTTCCACCACTATAGAAAACACCTGAGATACATCCACTTATAAGGAGGAAAGGTTAATATTGGCTCACAGTTTTAGATGCACCAGTCCATCAAAGCCCATTTTCTTGAGCCTTTGGCAGAGCAGAACCACTCATCTCCTTGCCAGAAAGTGAAAAAGAGGAAAGAAGAAGATGCTAGGCTACCACAATCTTTTAGAAGGCCCTATTCCCAAGGCTCTAAAACTTTTTACTAGACTCCACCTGTTAAAGGTTCCACCATCTCTCAATAGCATCTAGCTGGGGAACAATCCTTTAAAACATGGGACTTTGGGAGATTTTTCAGATCCAAACTACAGAGCACGCTTATATTATGTTTGAGAGTTATTTTGTGTGAGTGTTGGGTAGACTGAGAAAAGTTGACCAAATAGCAAATTTATTTAAATTATTTAAATAAATCCACCTTTACTTAAAGTCTGTCTTTAAATGTGTATATTAGGATGCAAGACAGTGTCACCAAGTACATTAGGGTGCCATATGCAGTATAAAGTTATAGCAAATGAGAATACTTTATCATCCATATTCTATATATGCATTATGTAAATATACCAAAGAGTAAAATAAATTATGCATTATAACATAAAGAAAATTTACATATTGGTATTTTTACTGACATGTATAGTATATACTGAAATATACAGTGGATGTAGGACTCCATGAGTTAAAATGACTCATGATTTATATTTCATTTCTGTTACTTTTAAATTAGAAGAAAAAAATTTAAAAATAAGATCTGGTTCCACATCCAAATGATAAACTTTGACTAAAGCCAGCCTACTCCAATGACTCATGTACTCAACACCTTCTTAGCATTTATGGACATGTGTTTCAGGATGCTCATTTTCACTGTTCATGTGTCACACTGTGACTTTATTTTCCCCCCACAGACTCTTCCACAGTGGATTAGAGTTTGAAGCACAAACTTTAACCATGTCACTATTTTACTTTAAAATAACGATTATAACCTAGGGGCACAGAACCCAAATTATCAGGTAAGGCATTCACAGTCTGACGCTATCTATTCCCATCTGTCCCAAACAAATTCATTAGCCTCATTCTTCCTGCCAGAATCTCCCACCCCACGCCCTCTCTTCTTAAGCAATACTGAGTTATTTATTATCTGCATAATATCATACTATTGTTACATACTGTTCTCTCTCTTTAAAAAATGCCCCTTCTCTGCATTTCTTCTGAAAAATCTGTCTTTTAGATCTACTCAGCCAAAATGCTGTCTATTCTGAAGCTTCCCTTCACTGTCTGAGCATGATGACCTGCCTTCTCTATAACTGCATAGTCTTACATGTGCCTGAATTAGAGCATCCAGTGTGGTTACCTGCATCGGTGCCTACCATTTCACTTCACCCAAAATTAATTAAACACCAACTGTATGCCAGAGTCTGACCTAGGTCTGGAGAATAAATACAAGAACTCGTACTTGTCTGGTGGCTCTTAGTTCCTTTACTAGCCTCTAAACTTCTCATGTTACAGAGAAGAACATGAGAAAATGTAGGCTGCTCTCCATTCACGCTGATGCTTACCTTCTCACTTCCTCTTTCTCTCTCTCTCTCTCTCTTTTTTTTTTTAATTATTTTTTCAGTTTTATGTCCCTGGGATGCCTTTGCTCTCCACTCTTTGAGAACCTACATTAACTTTTTAGATACCAATTCAAATTCTACCTCCCACTTAGATGTGTCTTAGTCCTAAGTCTGATATGGGGGTCTTCTTTGAATTCCCACATTTTCTTAGTATTTCTTTTACAATTTGTAGCTAGTATACTTTTTTGTTACAGGGATTTGTGTTCTGTTTTCTCTATGCTATGCAAATCTGTAGTTTATATATAGACTTACCTAGCATGGAGTGCATAACAGATCACCCACAGACATTTATTTAATGCGATAGGATGACTTAACTCATAGCAGTCAGACTCTAACCTCCTTTCACCTAAGCATCACTTATTCATAGTGATTCATATAAGCATCTGTTCATAGAAAGTACCAGGTGTTTTCTTTATTTAAAAAGGTATTGGATGTGACTTACTAATTCTTTTTTCCTTTAAAAAAATTATACATGAAAACCAAAGCATACTTAGATTTCCCAAGATTGAAATATGTAGATCCTGATGGTTATTTACTTCATATTCAAGTGATAAGTCCTTGATGTAATTGTCTAAATTTTATCATTTTATCTTAGGTTTCAAGCTAAATTTTGATTTTTGCAAGCCTGCGAATGCCACTATTTTTATGTCAATATCATCCTTTATCCATCCTCAGATGGTGTTTTAGAGAAGACAACTTTATTTTTCTTCAATGAAAATGCATTTACTCTCATTATTAAACTTGGCATGACCTTCTGGGCTGGCAGTCCCCACTATGCTTGCCTTCTTAATCCCCATTATGTGCTCTAGTCGTGTGGCCAACTCCTGTGACCACACAAAAGACCATACACAGCAGCTGCAGGACTCAGATGTCCGCGCTGAAACAAATTTCTAAAGCTAAAATACACTGGCAACACAATGCCATGGTTAAGAGTACAAATTTTGAGGCCAAACTGCCTGCATTTGAAGCCTGAGTCTGCCACTTGCTTTCTGTGTGATTGTGGACAAGTTATAAAATGTCTTTGAGCCTCAGTTTTCCCATCTATAAAACGGAAATAATATCACCTACTTCATTAGAATGCCTGGAAAATTCTTAGATATGTAAAGCTTTTAAAACTGTGTTGAACATAAGTACTATATAAGTGCTTCCTATTTTTATTAGGTTATAAATTATTAAAGAACCTCAGATTTCACTCAGAAACAACTATTTTAGAATACATATGATAAACCCTTTCACTCTTTCATAGTTTTCTTTTTCATTTCCAATTCCGTGGCATATGATTCTTGTTTACTCAAAAAATGCACAACGGTCATCAATACATACTGGTTTTATGTCTGACTGGTAAATTTAGAACAAAATATGTAAGAGATTTTTCCCTTCTTTTAGGATCTACTTAAGAATACAGTACTTACACAGTTCCCAACTAAATCCTAAAAGAAAAAAAAGAAATCTGTTATTTTCCTTGTTCAATTAAAGACAATGTCATAATGGTCAGGAATATCAGATACCCATGAATTACACATATATCCTCCCTGCCAAGCCCTCCTGGCCATTCCTTGCTGGGCCTTAGGAGATACGGAACACTTTCCTCTGTGATAACTAGTAAGTGGGTGTGCATGTTCAGTACTTTGTTGCCTTTGTCAATTATTTTTTGACCATGTAAACATTTATGTATCAAATTTCATTTGACAAATACATATGAAGCGCATTCTGTGTACCAAGTATAATTCGAGACCCTGAGAATATAGCAGTGAATAAAGAAAACGCTTTGTGCCAATGGAGCTGACATTAAATAGGCAAAAGGTATAGAATGTGGAATTGTGAGATATGCGATAGAAAAAAATGAAGCAGGAAGGGAGGATGGAAAATGTCAGGATGGAGAATATAAGCAGCAGAGAGGGCCTCATGATCAGAAGCAATATAGCAAAACTTGAAGGAGGAAAGGGAATGAGGTCTTGTTACATCTGTGGAAAGAGGATTGGAAATCCAGGCAGAGCAACCAGCACAGGCAGAGGCTCTGAGAATAGAATATACCTTGTCTTCTATTATAAAACTTTGATTTTTACACTGGATGCACAAGATCACACACTGCAGCTGCAGGCAGCATTGGACAGCTTTGGGTAGAGGGGTGATATGACTTGTCTGATTTCAAAGGCTTTCTCTGGCTTCTGTGATGAAAAGATAAAGTTTGGGGTTGAAGCTGAGCAGTCAGTTAGGAGGCTACAGGAATAACTCAGCTTAGAGGTAACATGTCTTTACCTTTAGTCAGTTTCTTAACTGAGTTAGTGTGTAAGTTGTCAGACAAGTCATATGCACAGGTCCAATCCTGATGTCAGAAATAAAACTAGATTCATTTTAAAATTAAAACTGCTGTCAGTATGTTACAGATATTTCAGATTTTATTCCAAATCCATATATCCATATTGACCACTTACCATACACTATAATGCAACACACACATAAAAACTAATTATGACGTAAACAAAAATCTCATTATTTATGTAGTTTTACTTCAACTATCAAGTATACATAAGCTGTATAAAAACTTCCAAGTGCCTGTGCTGCCTTCCAGAAATAATTTTGCTTTTTCTTCATAGACACATCTCAGGCAGAAAAGGAAACAGAGAGTTGGCATTTAGCTGAATCCTAATTTGATATTTTATTTTATTTTTATTAATATTTTGTTGGGACATTGCAATTGTGCATCATAGTGAGATTTATACAGAGGTATACATATATGTACACAAAGTCACTTAGTCTAGTCCTTTTCCCTCCTCTTCTCCTCTTCCCCCTTCTTACCTCTCCATACATGACAGAGAAATTCATGGTGACACATTCATAGACGCATGTAACACTATCTGGTTTTATTTCTCTCCTCAACCCTCCCCTTTCCTTTCTCTCTTCCCTTCCCCTAGCTACTATACTGGTCTCTCCTCATTTTCATAAGGTTCCTTTCTTTCCTATTTCCTCTCCCAACTCCCAGATATTGGAGAAAACATGCAACCTTTAATTTTATGAGTCTGGCTGATGTCACTTAGCATGATGTTCTCCAGTTACATTCATTTTTCTGCAAATGCCACAGGTTTGTTCTTCTTTATGGCTGAGCAAAATTATATACTACATTTTCTTTATCCATTCATTTGTTGACAGATAACTGGGTTGGTTTCATTAGTTGGCTTTTGAGAATTGTGGTGGTATAAACATGAGTATGTATGTGGGAAATGAAAATCAAAACTACACCGAGATTCTATTTCATTCCAGTTAGAATCACAACCATCAAGAATACAAACAAGAAACTGGTGTGGTGGCGCATGCTTGTAATCCCAGCATTTGGGAGGCTGAGACTGGAGGATCCAGGTTCGCGGCCAGCCTCAGCTACCTAGTGAGGCCCTCCACAACTTAGGGAGATCCTGTTTCAAAATAAAAAACAAAAAATAGGGCTGGGGTATAGGTCATAGGTAGAATGCCCCTGAGTTCAATCCCCAGTACCCCCCGCCCCCCAAAAAAAGAAACAAACAATAATAAATGCTGGTGAGGATGTGGGGGGAAAATCACTTACATATTGTTGATGGAATTGTTAATTAGCATAACCACTAGAGATTAGTAGGAAGGTTCTTCAAAAGACTGAGATGATCTGGGCGTGATTTCACACACCTGTAATCCCAGTACTTGAGAGGCAGAGACAGGAGGATTGCAGATTTGAGAGCAGTCTTAGCAATTTAGTGATACTCTCAGCAACCTAGTGAGATTGTTTCAAAAACAAAAAAGAATAAAATAGGGCTGGAGGTGTAGCTCAGAGTAGAATGTTTCTGGATTTAATTCTCAGTACCACAGGAAAAAAAACTGGGAATGGAATCACCATATGACCCAGCTATATCACTCCTTAGTATCTTTACAAAAACTTAACGCTAACATACTATAATGATACATGCATAATAACTTAATATTTTAAAATAGAGGCTTTGACTAGACCTATGATTCTATGTCATCACAAATAATGTAAATATCATTCTTTGAATGGAAAGACTTTAGTTCTATTTGTTCAGTTATGGAAGGGAATATTTCCCCAATATGATGAAAGATGAAAATTAAGATTTTACTAGGGCAGTAATGCAAAATATCAGGTATAAGCACCAATGTTTATGATATTATGAATTTGAAGTATGTTTCCATGACATTAATGATAACATCCTTGCATAGATCCTGAAATAAACTTTGCAAAAATTCACAGTTTCTTATATGAATATTTTTTAAAATATATTTTTGCATTATGTAAAATTGATCTTCCTAGTAATGAATGCATGTACAGAAAAAACACAAACTTAAGTATATTTTTCCTATAACATGATTCTATTGAAATAATCAATTTTTACTGAAGATTCTAAGTTAAGGATTGGCAAGTTTCTAGAAAGGGCCAATTAATAAGTATTTTAGACTTTGTGGGTCATAGAGTCTCTGTTGCAACCACTTATCTCTTCCCTAGTAGTGGGAAAACAGCCATAGAGGGTACATAAATGAATGAGTGTGGCTTTATTCCAATAAAACTTTATTTAAAAATATGGCTGTTGGTCAGATTTGGATTACAGGCTGTAGTTGTCTGACTTGTCTTCCAGAGCTTAAGAATGAAGAGCTTCAGATTTATGAAGATTTAAGGGAACTGGTAAATTCTGGCTCTTACGTGTACCTATGTGCATGGACTCAGGTTTGGTCCTATCTGTGCACTTCAGCATCTTCCAGTCCATGATTACTTCTGCTTTGCTGTACATTATCTCAACAGTGATTCCTTTAGCGAACTGATGGCTTCAGGGCTTCTGCCATCTCACTCTGATTAAAGTAATGTACATGATGTTTCAGTATGTTAACTCTTGTTACTGCTGTTGAAAGTTTGTTGTTGTAATTTCTTGAATTATTTTTCTGCATTTCCTTAACTTAAACATCTGTGTGGGGAATTATAGTGTTGAATACTAGTATTTTTGTATGTTGGATCGGAAAACTTCTGGAATATTTCACCCTGTATCAATCTGTTCTGAGTTCAGCTGCCTTCAGCAGCTTAATGGCTTTTTCTAACTTGGGTTGCTCAGTGGTGCTTTGCTTCTGAGAACATTCTTAGGCTCCATGTAGACATAAGGCTTAAGTCACCACCAGTCACAAGCTTCTGGGTTTGATGAACTGCTTGACTATATTAACATCTGGTCCAGTGAATGGAGCTGGCCTCATTTTGACAACTACATGTCTTAAATTGGACTCTTGGATCAAGTAAGGGTAAACATACCCTGTTGCCATGTTTTTAGACAAAAGAAACTAATCTCCAGTACAGGAGTGATTAGGAGGACTGTTTCTAAGAAAATTAAAATTCCCTATGTTTAGTTTTTTTTTTAATTTCATGTTCATCTCTTTAAAAACCACAGCCATTTTGGTCATTCAACACATGTGAATGTCTTAATAACTATGTATAGTTCCTATGTAAATCAGTGCAGGTTTTTTATTGGAGGAGTCTAAAATAAATTTACTGTAGTGTGTATTTTTTACATTTAGTAGGCATGTGGACACTGTGCCTACTATGATCCTATATACCATTTTCCTCTATACAGTTGAGTGAAAATTTAGATAACATAATGTCAATAAGGCAAAATTCACAAAAGAAAGTAGTTGAAATGCTTCAAATAACTTATATTTCAGGTAAAAAGTGCATATTATTAGCATAATTTAGCAAGTTTAATATAAAACTATGCAAAAAATACTATCTTTAGGACATATCAATGCCAAAATGTTCGTGTTAATTTCAGACTCTAGTTATTGTCTATTTATGAATTGGCATTTTAAGGTTGTATTTAAGGTATTTTAAGATATTTGCAGATGAAAGAGCTTTCTAAATGAGTCATAGTTCAAATCTCCACTGAGTGAAAATTGATAGAAATGAACCTCATATATCCTCTTCTAAAATCATATGAGAAAAGCTAAATGGTTCCAAATTAAGCTAGAGAGAATATATTATGCACTCACATAAAATTCTCCATGGTATGGAATCCTTTTTGGCAAGGGATGGGGATATCTGGCAAACATGCAAAAGGCCAGTGGAATATCCCTCACAAAATTCTTCCATCAACCTTCCAGATAAAAGAGACTGTTGTGAAGGTGAGCATTTAAGCTGTTTTTCTCCATAGAGGAAGCTTCTTTGGTATTATCTTAATCTGGCACCCACTGAAACTGAATTAAATCCTTAAAATAAACTGAGGAAAATAGAACATCATAACCCCCTCTTTTTATTTTTTTTGGTACTAGAAATTGAAATCAGGGGCATTCTACCTCCTAGCTACACCCCAGTACATTTTATCTTTTATTTTGAAACAGTCTTGTTAAGCTGCTGAGGCTGGTCTCTAACCAGGGATCCTCCTGTCTTAGCCTCTCAAGTTCTAAGATTACAAGAATGCACCACCCATGCCCTGGCTAAATATAATCTTTTATAAGACAATAGCCACTGTCTTTAGGTAGTAAAATCTTCCCATCTGTTACCAGACAGTACTCAATGTCATAAGAAAGAAAAGAACAAAAACCTTCCAGACCACTGTCATGAGTTCAGTAGATCTTTTCCAATTTTGATATAATGGAAGGATCCTCGCTCCATTACAGCCTTGTTGAGTTTTCAAAATAAGCTTAAATTAAAACTCAGTGGCATAGGGACAACACATAGCCCTAGTGGAATCTTACTGAAGTGTCCCCATCATAATCAAATTGCTATCTCCAGCTTCAACTTCCACCTTAATCAAACCAGGATTCTTCCCATCTGCCAAACTCTCTGAACTTTTTCACCTCCAAGCTTGGTCTGTGCTGTCTGAAGTGCTCTCTTCTCTCATTCCCATTTCTTCTTGAAAATTTGATTCCTTTAGAGCCCTTTTCTTATCCCACAAAGATCATTAGAGACTTTGGTTACTTTGAACCTGATATTTACCCATATCATCTTTTTAATGTTGCATTTATGCCCTTTACTCAAATCAGCACAGTACCATGCATTTACCAAGCACTGAAACCCAGCCTCTAAATCTATTTCTACAAGTAATTCTCTGACACTGATCTGAAATATTCTTTATGCCATTTGGTTGGCTGTTCTCCATTTTATTAGGATGTAGCATACAATTGAACTGGGCTGTAAAAAAAAAAAATGCTCACAACATCTGTGGCAGGTATGTATTTCAAAATAAATGAGTATAATATATAATAGGGATTTGGCTATTGTGATGAATCAGAAGAATATACTAGCTGTTGACTTATTAGAGACAAAATCACTTAGAAAATAATTGCGAGGAAAGTTATTTCCCTGACATCACTTTATAGGATTTAAATATTAAGACTTTCCAAAGGAATATGAGTAAGAAATACTTGAGGAAGGTCTCTACATGCCCATTTCTGTAGGTAATATCTCATTTATTATTTTATTTTTATGTGTGGCACTGGGGATTGATCCCAGTGGATTTCTACCTTTGAAATACATTTCTAGACCTTATTATTATATTTTAAAAAATTTTTAAACAGGGTCTCACTAAGTTACTGTGTGCTGGCCTTGAATCTGTGATCCTCCTGTCTCAGCCTCCCAAGTACTAAATTATAGATGTGTGCCACTGCCACTGGCTCATTTATTCTCATAGTTAGGGATTTTCTTCTACAATATTAGCAAATACTCAGTTTAACACAGGTTAACCTTATTAAGCAATATAATGTTTAAAGATTATACATTTTTTTAAACAAAAATGTGTATGCACATTAAAAACTACTGCCCATGAGTCAACAAATCTAGTCTCCTATGACTTATGAAATACAAATGGGTTTTATGTCTTTAAATGTTTGGAGAGGAGAAAATGCATTTTATGATACCTAAAATTATTGAAAATTCAAATTTCATTGTTCATCAATAATTTTTTAAGGATACAGGCATATTCATTCATGCATTTTGTGTGTATGGTACGTGTGTGTGTGTATATGTTGTGTGTGTTTGTGTGTGTTTGTGTGTGGGGGGGTAGTGGATTGAACCAGGGCTTCATACATGGTAGGCAAGTGCTCTATCACTGAGCTACATCCACAGCCCTTTTTATTTTATTTTAAGACAAGGTGGCCCCAAACTTATAATTCTCCTGCCTCAGCCTCCTGAGTAGTTGGGATTTGGGCATGCTCCATTGCATCAAGCTTGCATTTATGTACTTTAGCTGACTGCCTTTCATTACAACATCAGACTTCAGTAGTTGTGACATAAGCCATATGGTCAGCAAGGCCTAAAATATCTACTTTCTGAACCCTTGTAGAAAATATTTGTGAACTTTGGAACAGATCATGCACCCTCATTAAATAAGGTGTCATGAACAAAATGTAGGCTTCTTGGAATATAGTAAAACACACTGGCTAAGGAGGCAGTTGACGACTGATAAGAGTCGCAGCTCTGTTACTGACTGCTATGTGGCTTTGGGCAAATTATTTAAACTAAGTCTTAATTATCTTAGGAATAAAATAGGATAATACTTCTATTTACCTTTAGGGTTTGGGGAGAATTAAATATGTAACACACAGAGTAATGTACTGAGTGCATAATGGCAGTTTGGTGCCAAAAAAGATATGCATAAAATAGAAAGATGCAGGAAAGTTGAAAATCGAAAGATGGCAAAAGATACATTTGGCAAATAGAAATTGAAAGAAAGCTTCAGAAGCTATATTGAAAAAGAAAACTAGATCCCAAGACAAAAAGTATTACAAGAAAGAAGGGCTCCTTGCATAGCCTAAAAATGATTCAATTTAGGAAGATACTAAAAATTCCAAAGTATTTTGCATTAAAGTATATCATATATATATAGTGAAAATTTATAGATCTACATTAAGAAATTGACAAATCTAGAACAAGGCATAGTGGCACATGCCTGTAATCCCTGTGTTTGAGAGGGTGAGACAGGAGGATCACAGTAAGACAACGATAACTTAGGTAGACTCTCCTTCAAAATAACAAATAAAATAGGGATGAGGCTTCAGCTCAGAGATAAATACCCCTGGATTCAACCCCCAATGTCACACACACACAAAACAAAAGAAATTAACAAATCTATGATGAAGGATAAAGACTTCCAAGCTCAAACTCTCATCTCTATATCAAGTGACTTTTCTCCTTGGTTCTGGTACTGTCCCCAAATCCACCTTGCTCCAACTCAAATGGAGCAAATAGCAATTAATAAGAGTGTAGGCGATTTGAACAAACATAATAATTTTTGTAGCAAAACATTAAATATTCTTCTCAAGCCCCCATGTAATATTATTAAAATTGATCATGTACTGGAACATGAAGAAATTTACAAATTGTTTCAATGACTCAATATTACCGAGAAAATATTTTTCCCCAAATACATTAATTCCTTTGAACCAATGTAGCTCAACAAATGTGATATAAGGAGAAATGAAAAAAAAAAGTCTTAAAATTGTGAAAGAAATGGAATAACTGGTTATAAAGCCCTTAAAGACTTCAGGGCCACATATTTTAAGTCATGTTCTACCAAAATTTTGGGGAAAAACTATTTTAAACATTATACAAATAAAATATATTCCAGAAAACCAATGAAATATTGCTATAAAATCTGCAAGTACATTAGGATAAATAACAGATGAGTTGATAGTTCACCCTGGAAAGTTGGAGCAAGGTGGATTTGGGGACAGTACCAGAACCAAGGAGAAAAGTCACTTGATATAGAGATGAGAGCTTGAGCCAAGGCGGCAGGAGGGGATGTATTTGGAATATTCTTAGGTAATAAACATTTGGCAGGACTGATTGGTTGAATATGACTGCACGAGAGGAAAAAAGTAATAAAGAAGACTCCTGTATTTCTAGCATGTAAGGCAGAGTGCCACCTTCCAGGAGAGAGAATGTTCCCAAAGCAGCAGGTGTAAGAGGGCAAGTGGTTGATTTGCTCTCCTAATGTTGCATTTTGAGATATAAATGGAGCATCCAAGAGTTACTGTGTACGTGAGTAGGGTTCAGGGAGAGGATTAAATTCTAAACACAAACTTTGAAGTCATTCCTGTGCAAGTGAGACTGAGAACATACGATTTATACATTCATATTGATTTGGTCTGATGATGTTCAGGGTTGCCATTCCCTTTCCAAAAAATCCATTGAGTAACACAGAGTTCCTGGTATTAGAATCCTTAAGGAATCTTACAATGAGCAGGGCTGAGACAGGAAGAGGTTGGAGGCCAGCCTCAGCATCTTAGCAAGGACCTCAGTAACTTAATGAGACTCTGTTTGAAAATACAAAATAAAAAGGGCTGGGGGTATAGCTTGGAGGTTTAATGCACCTGGGCTGCTCAATTTTCAGCGTGTGTGTGTGTGTGTGTGTGTGTGTGTGTGTGTGTGTGTGAGAGAGAGAGAGAGAGAGAGAGAGAGAGAGAGAGAGAGAGAGAGAGAAAGTCTTATGATGAAGGCATAAAATGAAAAAAAGGGTTTGATAGAAAAATACTGATGCTGTGGGAGTTTCATTCACTTGAGGGTAAATACGTGGGATGACTTCTTGGGGGAAGTTACACTCAGATCTGAAGATAAATGAGTTATCTATGGGAAAAGTTGTGCAAAAAACATGTTTAGGATTGAGGAAATGATATTTGTAGAGCTTTCAGGACATGAGAAAGTACTCAGTGCATGTAATATTTAAAAAATGCCCATTTCACTGTTGAGTTGGTGTTTCAGGGAAACTGGGCTATGTAATAAGATAGGAGAAGCAATCAGGAGACAGACTATGGAGCATCTTTTAAGAAATTTGGATTTTATATGAGGGTAATGGAAAGTTATAAAGTAATTCTACTTACGAATGTGGCATGTGTATTTTGTATTTAAGAAGTTTACAGAAAGCCAGGTGTGGTGACCAGGTACTTGGGAGGCTGAGACAGGAGGATCACAAGTTCAAGGTCAACCTGAGGATCTTGCTAAGGTCTTTTTATTTTTTTCAGAGGAGAAAACTGAAATCTAACTATATTAGGGAAGTTATCCAGGTCACACATATAATAAATGGTAAATCTGTTATTTGAATCCAGGCACTTAATATTGTGGTCTTATGACTGTTCCACACTGACAACATCTGGGCTATAGAACCAAAACTTTCTACTTGGATTTGCAAAATTGAAAATTCCAATTCTTTTTCGACATGCTGAAGATTGGCAGGTCTATTATAGTTTCAATTTAGTGAATTTAAGTATTACATCCAAGAACTCTCTTTCATGGCAACAAATAGTAAGTTACTGCTTTCCACAGTCCTTCCATCATCCCTTTGATAACATGATGAATGGCTAATAAAGCATATGGTTGAGTGAATCCTACCTCTGACATAGGCTTTTTACACTGTAGGTATTTTAATCTTTGTTTTTTGTTTTTGTTTTTTTTTGGTACTGAGGATGAATTCAGAGGTTTTCTATTTCCATGTTACACCACTGTCCCTTTTTATTTCTTGTTTCTAAGCAGAGTCTTGCTAGGTTGTTGAGGATTTCACTACTTTTCAAAGCTGTCCTTGAACTTGCATTCCTTCTGTCTCAGCTTCCCAAGTATTGGGATTGGAGGTGTGCATCACCACGCCCAGCTGGAATTTGAATATGAATCCTGCACATTTGTTTCATTTTTTTAATAGAAGGAAAAATTCACCAAGGCAATATAAGTTATCTTGAGGCAATGTGTTCAAGTAGAGTTCTAAAAGGAAGATTTTTTTCTTTAGGTCTTTAGATCTTCAGATAAGCAACAGTGTTTGAAATGAAAACCTTGTCAGAAAATCACGAGTCATTTGCAAACTAATTACTCTAGAAAGTCATGGGTCATTGGAAATACAGAACTGGTAAGAAAGCCAATGCAGGTTTCTCCTTTTACAATAAGAAAACTGCTAAACAGTTATACCCACATTCGTTCAACGTAAACATTCATAAGGAACACGTCTCTCCCAAAACTCAGGCATGGTTGAATAACTTCATTGACAGGCTTGGTTGTATGCTCAGGCTCTAGCAAAAAAAAATATTTATACAAATTAAATATTTCAGAAAATCACTAAAATCAGAACTCTACTGGAGTCCTATATGATCTTTTTGAAATTTGCTTGCTAGAGTTTTGGATTTCCATGAGTTAGAGCACAATCACCTTTCCTGTGATAAGGCCTCCAAAGGCCTCACCCAGATCTGCTCTTCTCTCTTATTCAGTGACGGAATGATGGCAATGGAAAAACTAGGACATGAAGAACAGCCACCCAGTGATCTGTCAGTCAACAGTGTGCTTCTAGTGCCCATTAAGTGAGGGCAGCTCAACTGACCCAGCACAAGCGTCCATGGAGAATTGCACACTTATTCCCCCGCCATCCCATTTGGGCCTCTTCAACCCTTCCAGTGATCTTTTGGATGGCTGCCTGCACTACAAAATCATCTCTGACTTCTCTACTTCATCTCCAGAATTTTTCTACTCTGTCAACACACAGCTTGGTTTGCTGTTGTTTGTTCTGCTCTCCTCTTCCTTTTACAACCCTTGTCTTAGCCTCTTATCATTATTCTTTGCTCAATGCCCTTGGTTGACAGTCCTCATTAGATTTCAGTACTCCAGGTTGGCTGCCAGTGTCTACTTTCATTATTTTATTTTATTTTTTTGCGGTACCAGGGATTGAACTCAGGGATTGATTCTACCTCTGAGCTATACCCCCAGCCCTATTTTTTATTCTTTATTTTGAAACCGAGTCTCACTAAGTTGCGGAGTGCCTCACTAGGTAGCTGAGGCTGGCCGCGAACCCGGATCCTCCGGTCTCAGCCTCCTGAATGCTGGGATTACAAGCGTGCGCCACCACGCCCAGCTCAATGTCTACTTTCAAATTCTTTACTCTGTAAGTAGGAACAGCTGGAGGTGAAATATAAGCACACATTTTCCTTTTCCTTTGCTTCCTCTTATCATCAACTCACCTCTCAGTCCATCGCTTCCCTTCCCAACCCAAACTGGTAACAGCCTGTGGAATCTAAATGAATGAGAGCCAGAAGTAAATATTGCAGGGATCCAAAGGAGATGCTATGAGGGAAGCCAAGGCTGTCTTGCTTGTTTCTGATTACTATTTCTCCCTCAGTACAAGTGAAAATCTCCACAGGAAGCTCCATTGCTGATTTTATATCCACATCTTTCTTTTGCTTTTCTACTGGCCTGAATCTAGCAGGAAGGCAGTGACACGGGCTCAGAAGATAGAGTTAAATGTTCTATAAAGGTCCTGTAGAATTCAGTTGGGAATCCATCTGGTCCTGGACTTTTCTTTATTGGAAGGCTCTTTATTTCTGTTTCAATCTCTCTGTTATTGGCCTCTTTAGGTTTTCTATATTCTCTTGGTTCAATTAGGTATCCATCAACAGATGAATGGATAATGAAAATGTGGTATATAAACACAATGGAATTTTACTCAGCTATAAAGAACAACAAAATTATGTCATTTGTAAGAAAACAGATGGAACTAGATAATTTTAGGCTAAGTGAGATCAGTCAGTCTCAGAAAATTAAGGGCCATATTAGATCCTTACAGGGAAAATAGGAAACAAAAGGAACATTAGATAATTGGAAATAAAGACTAGTAGAATAGTGGATGGGAATAGGAGGAGGAAAAGGAAAAACTGATGAAAGAAACAATTCAAATTTTGCTGTGTCCATGTATGAAGTTATGTCTACCAATCTCACTATTACATACTGGGAGGGTGGGACCTGAAGGGAAACATACTGAGGCCTGTGTGCATGTTTTTTTTATGACTTGGAACCTCACTATGATGTATAATTATAATTATAATGAATCAATAAAAATATTTAAAAATGTTGTTTTCCTCCTGGTGGAATGGATTATTCTCATACTTGGCAACTGGCAGCAAGTAAATATTTTTTTCTTGTCAGTCTGGCCATAAATATAAGTTCATAAACTTGAATGAGTTATAAAGAATAACCTAAATCCTGATGGGTTCACTAGAACACAGATCATTGCCTCCAAATTTTTATGGGATATTTACAAAAAGGGAATTCCTTTTCATCCTAGTGAGAGATTCAGAGTTAAAGATTTTTTTTTTCTGAGTTGGGAAATAAGTTTTTTGGTTTTATTTTTTTTTCTGAGTTGGGAAAATAGATTTTAATATTTTCAAGTCCTAAAAATATATTCTTCATCTTTTTTGGAAAATTCCAGGTTAGAATTTGAAAGATGTGTTAATTAACTCTGTTTTACTGTTGTTTCTAATTTTGTTTTTAATAAGAAAAATGGGTCAGAGGAATTCTAAGCGGTGTAATCAATGATAGATGTCTGTTCACAGAGTATTGGCAAGTATGAAAATTAGGAATCAGAGAGACTAAGGAAAAGAATGGCACCTGTAAATTGTCCTGGAGACACTGGACTCCCCTCTTGGGTGGGTCTGAGTCCACTTTTCAGGTGGTAGAGTTACCCTGATCTAACCCATTCTATACCTACAAAAGGGATTTGGAAGAAGGAGCTGATAGAAATAGTTCCACTTTAGTCAGAATTGATAGCAGTGTGTTATATTCCTTTAAGCTGCTGTGTCATCCTTGTATAGTATTTACGAATTAAAGTTTAGGGTGTTCTCAGGTTCTAATTAATCAAGACTCTCCACATAAACAGAAGCAATGGAATGTATGCACACACACACACACACACGCACACACACACACACACACACACACTGAGATTCATTATGGCTTATGCAATTATGGAGTCTGAGAAGTACCACAATCTACAATGGGAAAGCTAGAGATCCAGTAAAGTCAGTGGGGTAGTTCAAATCCAACTCCAGCCTGAGAACCAAGGGAGCCAATAGCATAAGTTTCAGTTCAAGTCTTAAGGTTTGAGATCCAGGAGATGGATAGCATAGGTCCCAGCATTAGTCCTGAAGGCCTTAGGACCAGGAGTGCCAAGTTCAAGTAGAGACAAAGTTTGCTATTCTTCTACCTTTGTGTTCTATTTGAAGTCTCAGTGGATTGAATGATGCCCGCTCACACTGGTGAGGGTGACTTTCTTTACTCAGTCTACCTATTTAAATGCTAGTTTCTTCTGGACATGCCCTCATAGACTTACTCAGAAATACTGTTATACCAGCTATCTGGGCATCTCTTAGCCCAGTTAAGATGATATATGAAATTAAGCAGGACAGCAGTCATATCTGGTAATAGAGAAGAGAGACATTGTGATTCCCTGTATGCCTAAAGTCACATTGCCTATGCACCCATTACTCTAGATTCCTAGAGAAGTAGGAGAAGTGGAAAAAGCAAAATAATCTGAAAATATGAGAGGAAAATTGAGAAGAGATTTGGAGTTGATAATGCAAAAAGCAAACTGGAGTGATTTATACAGACTGATTTATTGGGGGAGAAAAGAAATGTCATTTAAAGGAGTTCCTTTCCTTTTTAGTTACTTGGATCTTGATTTAAGACCGTTTAAATATAAAGACATGTCTGCAGTAAACTCAAAATGTAGAAATGAAACCATAAGATCCACCCCTTCCTTAAACAAGTATATTACTCTATCCATCCAGTCATAACCTCTTTGACTGGCTTTTCTCCTCAGATAAAAGCATATACACATTATGCCATACCCAACATCATTTCCTAGGTTTCTGAAAAATATGCAATGTGTAGAACATATTTTTGTAAAAAACAATGCTTACAAGAAACAAAACAAGCCAAAGGAAACAAGCTAAGACAAGCCAAAGGAAAATTTTCTGCTCTATGCTTTGACAAATATATCCCTCCTAGGAACACTTCATATAATGTGATAATATACAAGATATTGGATACAAGATATTTAGCAAACCCTGAAATAACACCATAGACATAGAAAGCATTAATGCCCATAAATCCTTGAGATTAAAGCAGTAAAGAAAATTGAGGCTAAGTAAAAGAAGGTAATTGCTAGCCATTGAAGATTCTAAACATAAGATCAAAATTGCTAGCCACGATAATAATTTTGAAAAACACTGACAGCGATCATTAGAATTTAAACATGTTAGGATAGTTTCTCTTCATCTTCCTCTTAATCATAAATTCACTTTGTTACCCAGGGTATTAGGAATGACCCAAAACATATCATAAATATTTTAGATTCTGGGCAACAGAAATAGTTTAAAGTTTATTCTTCTAAAAA
Organism: Graphiurus murinus; assembly: GCA_004027655.1. NCBI lineage: Eukaryota > Metazoa > Chordata > Mammalia > Rodentia > Gliridae > Graphiurus > Graphiurus murinus. The sequence goes on from PVLC010011186.1 coordinate 45,876, forward strand.
AGATCTATTTCATATGAGAAAATAACCACTGCTTATATTATATATATTTAAATAAATGCCTTTTCATTCAAGAAAAATGACATCATTAAATTAAATTTTAAGAAATGATCAAGGTTTTACATTACCAGACAAATCAATGTAAAAGTTTTTTCTAAAGATTTTTTAAATTAAGTATAAATCTAGAAAGTCATCTTTCAACATTTTCCATGGTAAGAAAATTGCATTTAATTCATGTAACATTCTTCTAGGTGGGTTTTTTTCATTTTGTTTGTCACTATTTGATTCATTCAAATAGGTACCATTAATAAAAAATGAACTACATAATTAGTTATTAGGGCCCTAAATATTTGATACCTATCATTAAACACTTTAATTCCTTAATTCACTTTATGTTTATAGGGGTTTGGGATATAGCTTAGTGGTAGAATACTTGCCTAGCATACATGAGGCCCTGGGTTCAATTCCCAGTACTACAAAAAAAAAAGGACAATTCATGTTTATAACACACCTATCAAGGGTCACTATGCTAAATAAAAAAATTAAAAGTATAAGATGATAACATGGAGAAATATAATTACTGAAGAAGTACCTACACTTTGAGGAAGAACAAATATGCAGATGCATATGCAATATAATGTGCAAACTATTGTCAAAATTTTATGCAGTTTTTTTTTTTACTAAGTTATTGTTCATAAGGTAATGTATTAGTTATACACCTTGTCTCTCCATTGCACAGTTGTGATTATGTAACAAAATTTACATAAACGCCTCCAAGAACAGAGTTTGGAGGACTTTGGGATAGCTGAGTACAAGGAGGTTCCTAGAGGAAGGTGTGCCTAAAGAGGGCATGGAAACCCTGTGCTTCTTTCTCCTACATCCTGCCCCACGCACCTCTTCCACTTAACCGTTCATCTTTATCCTTTGTAATTTCTTTATAATAAGTGGGTAAACACAAACAATGTGATTCACTGAGTTCTGTGAGTTGGCCTGGAAAATTAATCAAACCCAGGGAGGTGGTCATTGGAACCCCGATGAGCCTTCTGTCAATCAGAAGCACGGGTAAGACAACCTGGATCTTGCAATTGACATCTGAAGGAAGGGGCTGTGTTGCAGGGCCTGAGTCCTCAAACTGTGGGATCTGATGCTGTCTCTAGTTACATGATGTCAGAACTGAATTGACCTAGAGGACACTGACAGGGTGACTGCTGGAGAATTAGTTAGAAAATTGTTTTGGTTAGGGTGTGCATAAAATCTTCCAATATGCTGGTGGCCAGAGGTCACGGGGTATTCTGTATTTGTTTTTTGTGTGATTATGGGAAAAGCACCTCAGTTTATTTTTCCTATCCACAGGGTTATCTTCATTCCAATGAATTTATAGAGAATGGTTTGCTTGTAACTTTTATGAATCGAAACATTTTTTAAATTAGAAGTTTCTCCCCAGAGTCAAAACAAAAATACTGGTAACACACATCAACTATTTTTTGAATTTTAGCGACACTAAGAATCAACCTATTTTTGCTAAATCACACGATACAAGTGATTCCACACTACGAGTTAGAGTTTCCCTGGTATAGACGAGGAGTTCAGACTTACCTCTGTCTGTGTCATAGAGGAAGACAAAACAGTTCCATTCATAGTGGTCCAGTAGACTCAGGAGGGCTCCTCGCAAGGAAGGCCTTAGCTGCAGCACAAATTGGCTCTCCCCCTCCGTAGGGAAACTCGGTGTGATGAGGGAGATGTGTAAGGCGCTGCAGAACGAGGTCAAGGTATGTACTGATCTCTTATCATAGAGTCCAAAAATGGCAAATACTCCTCGAGAATACTGGGAACAGACTGAAACAAAAGAAATGAAAACCAACCACAAAGTATTAGCACTTTCTGAAATTGTTGATTTTGAGTCTACATTCAATGAAAAACTTTTAAAAAATCATTGTTATGTTAGCAATATAAATAGAGTAAAAATAAAGTGTGCGATCAAGTATAAAATCAATCAATTGTTATGTTTGT
>PVLC010011187.1:0-10925 GCA_004027655.1 Graphiurus murinus
TTTTATTTTTTCATATTTATGTTGAGACAGAATCTCAGCCAAGTTGCCCAGGCTGACCTGGAGCTTGCTATCCTCCTGCCTTGGCTTCCTGAGCAGCTGGCATTACAGGTATATGCCACTGTACCTGGTTTCTCTCTTTTCTTTATGATATCCAACTTGTATATTTATTAGATGCTCTTACTGTCTTTTCCATGTATCTACATACCTTTTTAGTATTTCTCCTTTTTATTTCTCTATACTACATTCTGGATGATTTCATCTTTCTCTTCTTTTAGATAATTTTCTCTTCAGCTGTGTTTTTATCCAATATTAGACTTCTTATCTGATATTAAGGGCAAAGTCTCTCTTATGCTTTGACTTATATTCAATGGAAGTTTAATTCATCAAATTTCATTTCCCTTATTTTTCACTTTTATGAGTGATATTTGATGGCTTTCCAAAAATGTATCATTATTTTCATTTTCTTTTTGTCATATTTTCAGTCTATTTTTTTCTTTACACATACACAAATATCTTTTGTAATGTGTGGTTGATAATTCCACAAACAGAAGACTTTTTGTGTGTGTGTGTGGTACTGGGGATTGAACTCAGGGGCATTCTACCTCCAAGCTATACCCCCAGCCCTATTTTTTTATTTTTTATTTTGAAACAGGGTCTCCCTAAGTTGCGGAGGGCCTCACTAGGTAGCTGAGGCTGGCCTCGAACCCGATCCTCCAGTCTCAGCCTCCCAAATGGTGGGATTACAAGCATGCGCCACCACGCTGAGCTCAGAAGACATTTTTAGTAAATTATTTTGTTCCTTTCCTACTGCCTGTGTGTGTGGGGTGCGGGTGGGAGGCTTTGACTGAAAAATCTTATTTTTTTTTTTTTTAACTCTCTCAGCGGGGATTCTTTGTGTCCTGGTTCAGTGGTGAAGACTTCTAGTGAGAGGTTTTATTGGTTTTGTTTTCGATTTGTGCTTTCCTTGAGTTGGTACGACTTGGTTTGGCTTTGCTCCTGTAAGGTGCCTAAAGGGTAACACAGTGAGAAAGACATTTGAGAAGACTCTCAGCTTGAGATGCTTCTCATCACTTCGGTATCATGAATCCAGGCTTTAGATCCACAAGAGAGCCATTTTACAGTTATAAAGTCTGTGATGCAATTCTTCTCTTTCAGTGCCAAGATTGCACAGGTAATTTTCCTTTCTCACTGTCCAATGATGGGGACTTATGTGAAAATTCGTGTCTTATTTCTCCTGACCCTGTAGTCCCAGCTCTGTCTGTGGACATATTATTAGCCCTTCCTCCTTGGTTGAGGCCTAGGATTTGTCTTTTCTTCCCCAGACTCATTGGGTTACTATATTCTTGAATTCAAATTTACCTAGTTTGCCTGTGCTTTCAAAGTTGAAGGCCAAGACAAGACTTTAGTTCATTGGACTTTGGCTAGTTTATAACCTCCAAGTATATCTTATTTTATTTTCAGTTGATAACAAACTTAAAATGATTGAATGAATAATGAATATGTATTTCTTATGTATAACAGTATCTAATATATATATATAATAAAACATCACATATAACATTATAATATAAATATCTAGTAATTTTAGCTCTCTGCAATATTAACAAAAATCTCTCTCAAATGTTATTTCAATATTCTATGAATTTTTAAATTGAATAGGAAAGTGAAACCATAATTATTCTAAGTAGCTCTTTTTAAACCAAAGTACTTCTAATGTTTAGAAGTAGAATGCATAAATAAGCAAATACTTGCAATGGTTACGTAAAGAACCTGATTGCTATGGTTCTGATATGGTGTGAGTATGACCTCAGGGTTTCCTGTGTTGGAAACTTGATCCGCATGTGGCAATGTTGAAATGACCAAAACTGTAAGAGGTGTGCCCTAGTGGGAGGGCATTGGGTCTTGCTGGGGCTCCGCCCTCAGAAGATCCTAAGGTAGTTCTCCAGGGCCCCTGGGTTAGTACTCTTAAGAAGGTTTAAAAGAACAAGCCTGATCACTCCCTGTCTGATCTTTGGTTTTTCTATCTGGCTAAGTGATTTCCTCCTCTCACACATACCCCTGCTGTTGAGATTCCATCTGCCATGAGACACTCACCAGAGCTAAGCTGACACCTGTGCCATTCCCTTCAACCTCCTGGACCAGGTGCTAAGTAAATCTTTCTTTAGAATTACCCAACCTCAGTTAATTTGTTATAGTAACAGAAAATGAACTAATATACTGAAAATGCAGGGACCGATAGCTTTCATCATCCTCTTGTCATCCACATGTCAATGCATTTTCTCCAGATGTCTCTGCTGATTTTATAAGTTCAAAAAAAAAAAAATCTTTGGGATGTTAGGGTTTCAATATCCTATATGCATTCGGGGAAGCATGCAGAGAAAAATATTTTATTTTTCTTTGCTAAACAAGAGATTGCACATAATACACTTGCAGTAACTGTTAAAAAAATTTAAAAAAAAAAAAAAAAAAAACACCTTGTCTCTAATGGGGACTGAGGGCCCAAGGTTAGCACTAACTGCATCCTGTGTTGTGTTTTGCTGTCAACATGCAGTACTTTCCTGCGGAGTTTTATGGAGCAGAATTGCAGTTTAATAAGAGGTTCATTTGCAGGTGCACTTCCCACCTACTAAATAGCAGCCTCAGTTTTATAGTAGTCTGATGGGGGTCCTGCAGAGGGACAGTCCTTGGTTAGCAACTCCCTTTAATGGAAATTCATTGCACCCATTGCCACTGTCTTCCCATGCATTACCATATTAGAGTAAGTCTGATAAGGACTTACCTTTACCACTTGCAGAAGCCTGTTTAGTTTGTTTAATCCTTTGAGCTAACATATAAAATGCACCCTTTGGGGGATTCCCTCTTTCCCTAGTATATACATATTGGGGTGGCGCTTGGGAGGGAACCTCTAAGTTAACCTTGCATTTTGTCTTTGATCTGAAATAAACCTTGAAACACTTTTTGAAGTCTATCTCATTCCTTTTCATCGTTTCCCTCTCTGCCTCATCTCACAAGGATTATGGAATGTAAAATATTTATACAAGGAGAAATTAGTTTCCACTAAATGTTTACTTTGCCTGAAATAAGAATTGATTAAAAAAAAAAAAAAAACAGGCAAGCCTGCATCTTTGGGCCTAGTTAAGTAGATTTAGTAACATTGCCTTCTGCATAATTTACTTGCACATGCAATACTTTGATGTTAGTTGCCTCTGAATTGGTGAGACAGATGCCCGAATGGACAGGTCAGTGGACTAGATAACTACATTGTGTTGGGGGCGGGGGGTACTGCCATAGACTTATCACTACCCACTAGGTGCTTGTTCTTAGGTCATTCATTTAATATGTTAACTCATTAGATGTTCATAGAAATCCTACTTTGTGTTCATCTATCTATCTACATGTCTATTATCTATCTGTCTATCTATCTATCTATCTATCTATAATCTATCTACTTATCTATCCATCTTTCTTTCTGTCAGTCTACCTGCACATATGCCCATTTTGAGTCAGCTGAAGCACAGAGAGGTTAAATCTTACCATAGATTGTACAACCAGTGCATGGAAGAATAAAGAATTTATTTATTTTTTCATACTCTGAAGGTATATTCTTTCTACTTGAAGCACATTGTGTCTTCATCATGGCTATGATATGATATGATATGATATGATATTTTCCTAAAGATACAACATTGTAGAGTTTTAGGAACAAAAATAGAAAAATATAGCTGAATTACATAGAAAAATGGAATTTAGAGCAGAATGTGGGAAGATCTTTGAGCATCCTTGGAGTTTAGACCAAGCCTACCTCCTGGTCTCCTGCATTTTGGGGCAGGGGGTTCTTCCACATTCTCCTCTGGTCTTTGGTGTTTTCTTTCCCTTCTTCCCCCAACTCCTATAACTTTCACCTGAATTTAACCCAGTGTTTATATTACCACTCTGTCAGTTTGTGTTTTATCTTTCATTGTGGAATAAAAAGTGGAAACTCTATTACATTGTTGGTGGGGTTGCAAATTGGCGCAAACAATTTAGAAAACAGTACTGGTAATACTCAGATGAATGGGAATGAACCTATCATATGATCCAGTAATGCTACTTCTGGGTATCTTCTCAAAAGAATGGAAACCAAACTACCAGACTAATGCATGCATATCTATGTTTATAGCTGCACAATTCACAATTGCCAAACTATGCAACTAGCCAAGATGTCCATCAACACATGAATGTATTGCAAAACTAGCTTCAAAAAATAATATTACATTATAGTCCAAAATATAAAATAAACATATATAAGTCCATGTGGATATAAATAAATAATTGAATAAATGAATAGGGGAGAGAGATAAAATTTCGCATGTAGAATACTTCAGTGTAGGTTATATAGGAACTCCATCATCAAGGAAGTAGAGCAAAACTCCTTAGTCCTGAAATTCACACAGGAATACGCTCCCAAAGAATCTAGTATGGATATATGTAATTTTACAATGGCAAAAGCTGACCTCAATCTGGAGCTGGAGATCAAGGTCGGCATCAACAGCAGTAGATGATGTCAGTAGTCTGCACACTTGATGTGATGTGACAAGATGACACTTCTCCTCTATGGTCTTCCTTCCCTAAACATACAACCTCAATCTAATCATAAACAAGCAAACAAAAGTAGACAAGTCCTAGTTAAAAGAGGCATCCTACAAATACCTGACCAGTAATCCTCAAAAATGTCAAGGTCATAATCAAGTCTGAGGAAGTTTTGCTGGTGGTTTACATTAATTTGCCTAAAAAAAAAAAAAAAAAAAAAAAAAAAAAAAAAAAAAAAAAAAAAAAAAAAAGAAAGAAAATGAGGCGGGTGGTGGTGAGAAAATGAAGGGGCAGAAGAGAAAGACAAGAAGAAATTAGTTAATCAGTCAAATGTTTATTTTGTTATTTTTCTTGGAAAAACAGAGAGAGGGAAAGAAGGAGGGAAGGGAAGGAGAGAGAGAGAGAGAGAGAGAGAGAGAGAGAGAGAGAGAACACAGACACAGCCAAAATTGCCTTTATAAAAACCACATGGAAGATACATTTTGAACATCTCAATGTTCAAGCCCTGCTAGTCAGGTTTTAAGGCCAAACTTTCCACCATCAGAGCTTATAAAGGATAAATAAAAGACAGATATGTACCATTTTCATAGAATTTTCTACTTCCCACTCATGGTAGAAGGCAGCAATGTGTGGCAAAAAATAGAGAGCGGTCAAAGCTCATGAGTCCCACCATGTTTAGAAGTGTAAGGATTTTCTCTGTTACCTCCCTGTGTTCAGAAAGAAAGAAGGGCAGGGTGCAGAATTCTCTCTCTCTCTCTCTCTCTCTCTCTCTCTCTCTCTCTCTCTCTCTCTCTCTCATCCACCTTCACTCTAATTAACCCGATCCCCTATCATTTCCCTCTCATTCCCTTCTGTCATCTCCATTTCACAGTATCACTTGCCCAGTGAAAAGAGGCTGCGACACATTCTATTTAGAAAGTGAGTGTCTCACTAGGGGTGACAAGCCTTTTTTTGAGGTCATTTATCTAATTGCTCTTTGCAGATAAGAATTAATTAGCCCGATTATTTTTCTTGGTTTTTGGATGGGTTCCCCACCTGAAGAGAAGAAACTCCTTAGTGTCAGTGATTAATTGCTCAGCGAGCAGCTCTCTGCCTCGCATTTGTAATAAATGCCGGCTGGCTCTTCAGGTCACATTAAGAACCAGGCAGGTTGTGGTATAATGTACAGGATAATAAAGCACTTGTATAAATAGGGGCAGCAGCGTTTGATTTTGATTAAATATTTTAATACATCAAAGGGTGAAGAAGTTTCAAATGCTGAAGGGAAGAGCCTCCATTTGGGTCAACTTTTCTCTCTCCTTCACGAGGCACAAAACACCTCCAGAATCGGTGACAGCAGGTGGCATTTCAGAGTAGGGTTTGTCTGAAATGACCTGGATGATCTATGGGGCCTGGTTGTTCATTTTTAGCTGTCTCTTTTACTTTTCTGTCAAAGAACACCGTAAAGTACGAGGAGGCTCAGACCGAAAATCACTTTTATTTCTAGACTAGGAAGAATGGAGTTGCTTTGGGTTTACTTTCAAATTCTTTCTTTTAAAAATATATTGTGATTGCAGTCATAGTTATGTGATATTCCCAGACCTCAAAACAAAGGAATTAAATTCAAAGGTAAGGAAACCAACATGTGATAAAGGCCTGAAAAGAGGAACAGAATAAATCTACAAGGAGGAATCCTGAACCCATGAGTAAATTTAGAAGACAAATCTTACATCATGTAGAGAATTTGGTTGAGACATAGTCAGGGTTTTAAATAACCTGGCTAAGGGCATAGTTTCATTTTTCATGTGCATAGTAGAATTCTATATATGCAGCAGTGTATGTATATATGTATATATGTATGTATGTATGTATGTATGTATATATGTATGTATGTATGTATGTATGCATGTATGTATGTATTTATCTTTTTATAGGGAATGAGGCCCAGAGACATTCTACCTCTGAACTACACGCCCAGCCCCATTTTATTTTACTTTTTAATTCATGCTAAATTGCTGAGGGTCTTGCTAAATGAACGAGGCCATCCTCAAAACTGCAATCCTCCTGCCTTAGCCTCCCAAACAGTTGAGTTACAGGCATATGCCACCATACTTGGCTTGGAGTTACTTTTGAAATAAAGGAAAATAAGCCCAGGAGCAATTAAGTGCTTCATCTAAGGTCACATTTACTAAGCAAAGACAAGTGCTTTAGAGTGCCTATGAAAACCTGTAGAGTGTTTCTGATTCTCAGACCAATTCACTGTAGTTTTGGTACATATATATTTATTTGGTACATATATATTTATTTAGTACATTATGAGTGTGTGTGCGTGTGTGTGTGTGTGTGTGTAAAAACTCATAACTTAAAAACTTATTTATGATAAAATGAACAACTCAATTTGCATTTATTGATGAACAAGACTCTCAGTGACCTATAGTGTTAGTAAACATAGAAGTATTGAAAGAAAACTAATTTTTAAAAATAAAAGTATTGTTTAAATAAGGCAATATTCAAGCTGGGCTTGGTGGCACAGGCTTGTAATCCCAGTACTTGGGAGACTGAGACAGGAGGATCACAGGTTTGTGACCAGCCTCAGCAACTTGTGAGGCCCTCTGCAACTTAGTGAGATCCTGTTTCAAATAAAGAATAAAATAGGGCTGGGGGTGTAGCTTGGAGGTAGAATGCCTCTGGGTTCAATCCCCAGTACCACACACACATACACACACACACACACACACACACACACACACACACACACACACAGTCAATATTCTCTCTAAAAGGCAAAGCTCCATTAACTAGATGATTTGATTAATAAAAATGGTGATTTATCTTTAGAAGGGAAATAATAGAACATTTACTCTTGCTAACATTTACTTTTCCCACTTTAGGTAAACTAATATGTAATTAAGAAGCTTTTGTGTTCACCTAATGGATAATTTTATTCTGTAGTCTATTTTTCTGTACTCTGTATTGTATTCTATTTTGCATTTTCCTATTTATTAATAAATAATGACTTGCACATAGTAGGCCCTTAATAAGCACCTGTTGGGTGAGTGAATGGTTGAATAGATAAAACAGTTAATTGTGACTGATTTGACAAAGGTAGGTCCCTGAGTATCTATCTTTTCTTACCCATTGTTTATCTCTAAATTACATAGGAGGGAAACTTGTTTCAGAAGGCCTCTAGATTATCAATTTTCTTGAAAACTTTATTAACTGCAATAATGTTAATACTTGATGCCTGTCCTACAGGACAGATTCTGATAACACGATAGGAAGATTTCTTCCATAGAAGACAAGAAATTTCTGTGAATCTTCTCACATACAGACTCATAGATTTCAGATGATTCCAGTTCACTTTAGGGAGAGTTCCAAGGCCATTTTTGGTTCCCTTATCTTCAAGAAGCTGTTTTTATGCTGCTCTGTAAGTCTCTCCATAATCTCTGAGCACTGCTTAATTTTAAGTAAAGGAGTTTGCTTCTGTAGCCACCTGTCAAGATTTCTAGGGCTCTTCTACATAAACAAATGAATACTTCTGTTTCCTCCACTCTCTTTTCACCAAAATAATGATGAAATGAGCTAACAAGCTGTTGAGCATAGATATTTCATGCTGCATTCGCTTCTTTTCCAGTGTTGTAAGGAGATTATGGGCAAGGGTGACATTGTTTTATAGTTGACATCAATGTGTTGCACACTGCCTTATCTCTTGGGAGAACTAATTGTTCTGTGATAATTCAAGATGGACATTTGTTTCATGATTCTTTTTTTTTCCTTTTGGTTTAAATTGATAATTTATTCTGAAGGCAGAATCAGAATGTTTGAATTCAAAAGAAAGGCAAACCCATTGAGGGTCTAAGAGAACGCAAAAGGATTTGATGGAAAGAAATTATGGAAGTCTTCAGTGGCCAAAAACGTGGAGCTGCCAATTTATCAAGCTAATATGCTATCCAGAGTTGGAAAAGAAGCTGTATGAACAAAAGGCCATGTCTCTCTCTCTCCTGACCCTCTTCCCTAGCCATTTTTCCCCCATTAAATTTTAAATAAGCTTTCAAAACCATTTAAAATATCAGATTGATCCAAATGGTGTGAAGCTTCAAATAGAGATAATGACAAAGTCCACCTCATGGAGTTGTGACAAGGATTACCCGAGTCTGTGTTTATAACATGCTTTGAAAAGGACTTGGGGCTTATAAATCATTACATAAACCTAGGTTAGAGAAAAGTCAGGGAATCTGGCCACCACCCTACTCACCCCGAATGCGTACAGAATGCATTCCGGAATGAACTTGGAAGCTAGATTTAATCTGTAAACTAGAGCATTCCAAGTTTATATTTGACAGCGCTCATTAATTATGCAAATTGCAACCAGTGGTGTCTTTGGTTGAGGATGCATTCTGGAAATATATGCCATAAAAAGAGATTTTTATCATTCTATCAAACAAAAATATTATCTGATATAAGCTATGTCATGAAGAGATCATATTACATTTGGGTGACTCAGATTTTTGGTGACTTAAGATTTCGTCCAGAAATTTAGCAAATGGCAATATATGCTTTACATCTTGCTGTGGTTTGAATGTTTGTGCTTTCCCTGATTCATAAATTGAGACTTAATCCTAAATGTGACAGTATTAAGAAGTAGGTCCTGCAGAAAATGATAGGTCAAGAGGCAACCAGAGTCCTGAGACAGCACTGATACCAAAGAATGAAGAATTAGAGACAATGACAGAACTCAACAGGCCAAAGTCCCCTGAATAGGATTTATTAAAAGGAAGCCTCCACTAGGAAGAAGCTGTGGCAAAGAATGCAGGCACTCATACACTATGAGAGGTAGGACCATGGAAAAGCCTCCCTCGCCAGTCAGTGAGCCAGGGTTCTTGGTTTGAAACATTTGCTGTCTGCTTGACACCCTGCATCTGATGTCCATCCATTCTTCCTAGACCTTGCAGACCTCTGATGTTGCTTCTTGCTGTGTGCCAAATAGTTGACCATCAACATGCCACAGACAAGATATTGTGTCAGGTAGACTCAAGGAAGAGCTTTGAGGCAGTAGAAAAGGATCAAAAGCATGAGATTAAGGTGCTTTGCAGCAGGCAAAAAAACCCAAAACAAAACAAAACTTCAACTAAGAGCCAAGGACATCTCCAAAAAGCTTTTCCTATAAGAGCTAAAAATCTTCCAAGGTACCTTCCCCTCTTATTGAGGGTTTGCTATCAAATTTTGTTCTTAGGATAAAAACATTTAAGAATATTACTTTTCCAAGTTTTGCTCACCTGTAAAGATAAGAGATGTCTGTGGCATGCCCAGGAACTTTCTCCTCTTTGCAGAACATTGCCTGCGAGTTTTGCTGGTAAGAAATACAAGCCTCAGCCTCCTGAGACACCTTCTCCTCTCTGGGCTCCTCTCTTTCAGGGAAGCAGAAGGAGCCCTAGACAGAAACACAGGCCACCCTTTGACAAATAGAAGAGATCAAAGAATGGGGTAAATGTAAAGAACTAATAGTTTTGTAAGTTGAATTTTTGAAAGTGTACTATGTTGGGTAAAAATATTAGCAAATTTTCTGTTGATAGGGATGTTTTAGAAAGTATATTCCTGTGAAAGAGGAGTATCTGTCCATCCGGGCAGCTATAACAAAAGCAGCTTACAGTAGGTAAAACTGTAAGACTCAGACTCTCTCCTGAGTCTTTCTAAGATGCTCTTTAAGAGAAGGGAAGGGAAGGTGAGGGGACGGAAAGGGAGGGAAAGGAAGGGAAAAACTAGAATATTGGAAGGAAGGAAAAGGAAGATGTGAGAGACAATTGTAAAGGCAAATAAAAGTAGAGGAAAAGAGAAGAAAATGTTTCTTATTTCTGTAATATATAAAGTGAATCATTGAAAAGAAATAAAATTAGTAAATGAAATACAAACTTCCATCTTTGTTGACTAAATTCAGTAAATGAAAAATTACTCCCTTAAACTGCTGTAAGATTTCCAAATACTTTCCCCCCATTTTGGTCTTTATCCCATGGAAGACAGCTCAGGAAATAGCTCTGTGACAGCTAAAAATTCCAAAATAATTTGCATGTATCCTGATCCAAGTGAAACTTTCATCTTGGTCACATTACTTTATGCCACTATATCAAAATAACTCATTTTCTGAGTGGGTGGTGCTTATAAAAGCAGTTATTGAGAAATCATAACAAGAAATGCTAGATTCTAGGGTCAAATTATGTATCTGAGTTTTTTTTTTAAATTTTTATTGTAGTAACTCGTGCAATATAGCATACATCTTTGTTAAGTACAAATTGTTAACAACATATTTGCACACAATTCTCATTTGACCCCTTCCCCGATTCCTCCCCGTTCCCTCCCCCTCCCTCCCCCTAAGGTTCACA
>PVLC010011187.1:11025-22536 GCA_004027655.1 Graphiurus murinus
CCACTACAATTAAATCAACTTCTTTGCTTATCGAGGATCTCTCTTTTTCATCTGGAGACCCTCCTATGCCCCATCTTCTCCCTAGCATCCACATATTAGGGAGAACATATGCTTCTTAACTCTTTGTGACTGACTAATCTCACTTAACATAATGTTTTCCAGTTGCATCCATTTCCCTGCAAAGAACATGATTTTATTCAAAATGGCCATCCTCCCAAAACTGATCTATAAATTCAATGCAATACCCATGAAATTGCCAAGGACGCTCCTCACAGACATAGAAAAATCAGTCCTTAAATTCATCTGGAAAAACAAAAAGCCCAGGATAGCCAAGGTAGTTCTTAGCAATAAAAATCATGTATGAGGTTTGTTTTTTTTTTTAACAGACTTATAAACTCACACTTTAAAAAGTTGTTTGCTAATATAATTGTAAATTTCATATGGCTTTTTAAGAACTTGCATTTCTTTGCTAACAAGAGTATATTATATGTTTACATTTGACTTCAATTTCTTCCTTGGAGTATTGCTATTTCATATTCTTTACCATCTAAAAAAACAGAGCTTTAAAGATGGATTTATACACACACACATATCATATTGCACGTGTTAACTCTGTGTCTGGAATATACTTGACATTATTTTTCTGGTTTATTTTTTCCAAAAACAAAGTTAAATACTTTTACTCGGCCGAATCATTTCTGTTTTTTGTTTTTTGTTTTCCTTATTGTTTCTTACCTCCCTATCTTGCTTCCCTACATCTAAATTATAAAAATATTCTCCAAGGACTCCCCCCCTCCCATTAAAACATCTAATCTGGTAGGTGTATTTTTGTGGCTGATGTTACTTAAGAGGTTGTGGGTTATTTTTAATTTTATTTCCAAATGCCAAACCAATTGTTGAATAATCCATCTTTCCCTCTCTGCTTAAAAATGCAACCTTTATGAAACACCCAACCCATACAAACATGGATAGATCACAGAAATTTCTATCATTTTCTAATGATGTATCTGTTGATCCTCATAGTGAAAACATGCTATTTTAATTACTAGAGCTTTACATTAAATTTTGATACCTGGCAAAGCAATTTTCTTTCATTATTCTTTTCCACAATTCTCCTACCTATTTCCATGCATTTATTCTCCCAGGTAAAAGTTATTATCAAGTTGTCAAGGTTTTTAAAAAATACATTAGGATTTTGATGTGAGTGGCATCATATTTATAAGATGATTTGAGAGAAATTGACATCTTTACAATTTTTAGTTATCCCAGGCAGGAAGGCAGTATCTTGCCAGTAAATCAGGTCATATTCTATGCCCTTCAAGAAAAAAAATGTTTTTGAGTCTCATATATTCCTTTTTTAGTTTATTTCCAGGCATTTCATGGATTCTACGTATTCTAAATATCTAACTTTTTAAGTGTTATTAATTTTAAAAAAGAAAATTAATTATAGCCACATGCATTACTCTTTTATGAGGAATACTTAATTTTTTCACTAATCCTAGGAATTTTAGGTATGTGGGTATAATATTAAATACTAGTCACTTTCTCTTTTTATATCTGATAATAGCCCCCTGTTCTTAATTTATTACATGGGACAAAAATATTTAAAATAATAATAAGTGATAAAAGAAGAAAGTTTAAATAAAAATTAAATTTCCCAGGTAGGTAGTCAATGCCACCAATGCTTTACAATAAAAATACTCCATGACTCAATGAGACCCTTGCATGTTGGTTGACTGCGTCCAAATGCATTCAGGTGACAGAGACTGGACTGAAAGGGACCTGTCTCTCCACACTGAGGAGGGATGCCTTCAGGCTTAGGTGTATATGGAGGGAGGAGGGTGATCAGTATACTGCCTCTCAATGTCTGCAGATTAGATTCATTATTAAATAAGGCCAGGCCCCCGTGTCCTTTTATGAGAAACTACTCCACACAAACATTTTTTTTTATTTGTCCTTTTAGATTAATTTTCCTATTGCAGCATCCTCACTATCATCTCGCTCCTTTGTTCCCACAGTCTAATTCTTTCCCAGTTTCTCAGAGTTGAATCGGCTGATTTCTTCCAAAAGTAACTCACTCCTTCCTGCCCATTCTAGACCATCAGTTCTATGCTCATCTCTCTAAAAGCAGGAAGCTTACAGAGAACATTGAAACTAGCACTCACTGGTTTCAGACTTATTTTAATTGTGTTTCTCCCCATCTCCCTCTCCAAGTATGGGATCCAGGATCTGATTCCCAGGGAGCAAAGCACTATTTGTTCAGGTAGCTCAAGTTGTCATGTACCTGCATGCCCCTTCCCTTCTGATCTCTTCAACAGAGGCAGTGCTTATATGAATAATTCTGCTGAGATCCGCTCCTGCCTTCTTGTTAACCAATTACTCTACTGATTGCTTGGTGGCACTTTCATTGCTTTGATGGTGGCAGCATTAAATGCTCTTTGGCATTATAGATTATTAATTTGGTTCCTCCTATAAAATGAAATGACTCCTTTAGATATTAGTTCCCTTTCAGTCAATGGTATGTATTTCATTCCACAGCCCAGCTACAAGTCCCTTCCCATTGGTCTTAAGATACTGAAAATCATCCTGTCTATACCTTTATCTGCTAGGGCTAAAAAGACCAGCACGATCCTGGATTTTCCAATTTTACAGGACTAGAGAGAAAACAAGAACAAAAAGAAACCCTGCACGCATTACTGGAAAAACACTGCTGCCATATCCGAATTATGAGTACAAGAAAATTTTATATGTATATTGCTTAGCTTTTGCTGTGTACTGCCAAACTCTGTACCCAAAACAATACTACTTTTCTTTAGCTCATAATTCCATGTATCAATTGGGTGTTTCTTCTGGTCTGGGCCAGTACCATGCTGTCTCATGCAGGTGGCTGGTAATCAGTTGTTGAGTTGGCTGGAGCTTAGCTTGGAGTCCTTCACATATTGCCATGGTAGTCTCATAATTCCAAGTTCAGCAGAAGAGGAAGTGCTGTTGTGTAAGCTTTTTTTTTTTTTTTCTTAACTTGCATCTTGTGTGTTAATATCTGATTGGCCAAAGTAAGCCACATGGCTCACCCAGAATCCTGGGATGAGAAAATAGATTCTACCTCTTGGCGAGGAGATCCTCAGCTCAACACTTCTGTGGTACGAGTGATGGAAGAACAAACATTGATAGCCATTTTTATAATCTATCACAATTTGCAAATGACCTCTATTTTTCAAAGGAGAGACCAAATGCACAAAAAAGGGAATTCACAATTTGTAAACATCTGCCATTTAATAGGTACTTGCTAGGCACTTTATCAAGTGTTTCCATACAATTCTCCCAAAGTTAGTATGGCCAGTGCCGAAAATGGGAAACCACCCGTATCTTGCACTTCATGACACTGATATAGTAGACACAGTAAGTACTTAACTAGACAAGGGCATAAACACACACACACACATCTTTTTTCCTTCAAATTCTGGGAATTCTCTAGAATGAACATGATACTTGATTACAATGGATGTGTTAGTCACATTATGTTACTGTGAAAAGATACTGGAGATATTCAACTTACGGGGAAAAAGGTTTATTTTGCCTCATAGTTTCAGAGGGTTCAGTCCATGGTTACTTGGTCTTGTTGCTTTTGGGCCCATGAAAAGGCAGAAAATCACAGTGGGAACATGTTGCAGAGGAAGCTGCTCATGTCATGAAGAGAGGGGGGAAAGGGCTGGGATCTGGCTATCTACTTTGAGTGCACCTCCCCCCACCCCCGATGAACTGAGACTCTCCCATGAGGCTTCTCATTCTAGAGGTTCCCCCACCTTCCAATAACACGACAGGCTGGTGACCAAGTCTCTAACACATGCTCCTTTGGGTGACACTACTCTAAACTCTAAATGGCTAAAGGTGAAGATAATCTTTTTTGAGTATGTTCCACTGGGTTCAAACTCCTGGTTGTCTCCGTGTCACCCAAAGCTTTGAATTACTCTCCAGTTATTTTCTCTTTTTTTGTAGTTCTAAAGATAAGCACTGAAGATGGAAACTCAGACATTTCTACAGTGACTGCAACTCCATTAAGAGTTTATTGTGAATTAGAGTGAGCAGACAGATTTTGACCCAAATTATAGATATGTGTTCCCAGGACCATGAATTACAGGCAATTTGCTCACATTATAGTAATAAAGCTATATGCTTGGTGAACACACAAGCTACTGATAATGCTGTGCAATTTGGGGTTTACAAATAAAAGGGTGTTGCTGCATGACAGATTTCGTCCTTGCTGTCTTTCTTGTGTTCAATGATTTGGTCATCATCTTTTGGCAACAGGAGTTTAGTAGGAAAAAAAAATCAAAATGTTATAGGCAAACATAACCTTATAGATAGGAGGTACCAAATTATGATAATAGAAAGCATGCCAATGTCTAAATATTATAACAGATAGGCCTTCCATGAACCTTTCTTGGTCTATTGCACAGGTTTATTTTGCCTCATAGTTTCATAGGGTTCAGCCCATGGTTACTTGGTCTTGTTGCCTTTGGACCCATGGAAAGTAAAATAAAGAAGGGGTTGGGGGTGTAGCTCATAGGTATAACACCCTGGCTTCAATTCCCAATACCAGAAAAAAAAAAGCCATGAGTAGAATTTAAGGGAAAAAGGATAATAAATTACTCTGGTGTTAGAAAAGCTTAGTCACTGGAAGGTCTAAGGGCAAGAAAAGGGAATAGCTACTTTAACATAAAGAGTCAACTGCATGGAGGGTACTCCTGTTTAGGAAGCAACCATGGTGTCTTGGGTTGAGGAATGTAAATACTCCAATATTTCATTCTCCTCCTCCCACCAATCTTCAGTCAGTGCCTCCCATTGGCTGAGACCAGGTGAGGACCTAAAGCCAAAGAACCTATTGGTGCATTTGATAGGAGTCATCCTGTCAATCCAAAGAGGCTGTTGGAAGGTGGAAGGTGGGTCTGAATGTTGGAATGAAAGCTTCTAGCCCTGGGGCTTCACTCCGCCATGCCTGTCACCTGCCAGAGCCTGGTACTCTGACTCTTC
This sequence comes from Graphiurus murinus, assembly GCA_004027655.1. Lineage (NCBI taxonomy): Eukaryota > Metazoa > Chordata > Mammalia > Rodentia > Gliridae > Graphiurus > Graphiurus murinus. Next base: position 16,057 of record PVLC010011187.1, read on the forward strand.
TAAGTCTTAAAGTAAGTCTCAGGTACTGATAGGGAAGGAATTCTGAAGCTACTCCCTTTTGTTTCCTTCCCTCTCCCGTAACTGCATTCTTATTTTCTTTTTGGTGATACTGGTGATTGAACCCAGTTATGCTGTATCACTGAGCTACATCCCCAGCCCTATTTGGGTTTCACCAAGTTACTGCACATTAGCCTTAACCTACAATCTCCTGTCTCAGCTTCCCAAGTACTGAGATTACAGGCACTCACCACCATGCCTGGTTCTATGACTGCATTTTGAAATGCATTCTGGCCTCTATAATCCATCTGGCTGCTCTATGTTATCATGACCCCTAATTCTAAATAATCTCTTACTCCAAGACCTTGAAAGATGGTATTAGTCATTTTTTTTTTTCAGAATCCATTGGTCCATAGCCTTAGAGATCTATTCCATCATAATCTTGTCTTTCAAGTATAATGCTCTGCTTGCTGTTTGCTCTCTATTGTTTAGAAGGAAGAGAGGATACTCTCCAGAGACTGGGTAAACTGTGCCAGGACAGACATCTTCTAGCCTTTATAAATCGATCATTAATTGCCATGTAATATTATCCACTTATTTCAACTTTGTGAGAGTCGTGTTGTTTGTTTTCTAACATTTAAAATAGGCATGATAATACCTTATTTCCCTTGCATAGAAGAAATAAAATACTACATGCCAAAGTCCTTTCTAAGCCATCATTATAAGACATAATTGTAAAACACAAGTAGGCATCCTTGATTTTTCTCAGTTCCAAAGTAAATGTGAATAGTTACAGCAAACCAGTTGACCATGGCTAATTTTTAAGGGAATAAAAATCACAAATGTTGTTATCGAGTAAGTTAAAACATCACTGAAATTCTCAATAAACGGTTTCATCTGTTGGCTTTCTCCATTCTTTCGGCCAGATTGTTGGAGTAGTTTTTCCTCCCCGAACATTCAACAGTTTCTGCTTAATCTAGACACTTTAAATTTCTCAACAATCCAACCAAGTATAAAAACGCAGCTACTTCCCCTGGCCTTATTTCCTGTCATCTAGTCAAAACTCAATGAAATGCATGGAGAGGATGAGTTACAGCTGTATAAAAGTGTCCAGAAGACTGTGAGGCTTGAAATTTAACATTTTCCCAAATGAGTCTGTTTTATTTATTACTTACCCCCTTCCCTAGCAGCTGGAAACCCCTTGCAGGGAGACCTTAGAATGAGAAGAGAATAGATATTATCCTACAAATCTGGGTGTTTTATGCTTACCGTAGAATTACATATACTCTGACATCTGTTCTTTTCCTGTCTTTTTAGTTGCTTCTTACGCCACCCCCAAACCTGATGGGCGCATGCGCCAACTGGGGCATCTTTGCTCCATGCTCCACCTGGAGTGGGCTCTGCTAGATTGTGCTCCATGGCCCTGAACTTCATTTCCCTGGATGTGCCTTGATGTGTCATGTCTCATAGCTTTGTTCAAGTTGTCCCCATTGTCTAAGATTCTATGACCATACCCATGCTTCTGGAAAGATATCTGTTCATCTTTTAACTGCACTTTCCCCCTGCTCCCGGCTCTCATCCCCACTAAGAAATAAATACTCCCTCCAATGTGCCCTTCATATCTCTCCTACCTGAAATGTTTTTACGGTCCTTTCTTTTCAATCAGAACATAAGCTCCTCCAGAACAACTTCTAAGTCTTTTTTCTCCTTTATTGCCAATAATTGGACAGTTGCATAAGCCAAATGGCTTCCTTCCTGCTTGCTGAATGAGATGAACCATTATTAGGGTGGTTGAAATTGTTCTCAAGAAAGCAAAGACAACACAGAAGTCAATTTTTATCCTCTATTAGTGTGTTGCCTTTCTATTACCTAACAAATGTCTGTGATAATCTGCTTATACAAAGAGAAGATTTGTTTTGGGTCATAGTTTCTGAGATTTCAGCCTATGATTGGGTGGCCCCTTGGATTTGACCCTGTGATGGAGAATGTAGCACAGCAAACTTCTTCACTTTATAACAGTCTGGGGGCAAAGAGACAGGAAGATACCAGGGTCCCACAATCTCCTTCTAGAGCACACCCATGATGACCTAAGATCTCCCAGGAGGCCCCACTTTTTAAAGGTTCTACCACCACCTCCTAGCACCAGGGGCTGGGAACCAAGCTACTGACACATGGGCCGTCAGGGGACATTCCAAATCCAAACTATAGCCCTCTGAATAAATAATTTTTCTCATGTAAAACAGTGTTAGTACCTGACTCCCATTTGCTTACTATTTATTTGGTAAAGAATTCTTAAGTACCCAATTTGCAAGCAGTTGGAGATTATGAACCCCATACCTACAGTCTACTAATATGTCATTCTTCTTTTGCTGACTGCTCTTCAAATTTTACACTTCTTAACAATCCCTTGGTGTTGTATGCATCCTTTATGGAAAGTTTCAGCATCACTGATCGGCATGAGACTACTACATTTATGACTTCATTAGGTTTTGGACTACAGTTAGGTCTATTCTACTGCTTACTGAAGGTCTCTATTTGGATATATTCTGGCATCTCAAGTCACCAAGCCCCAAACTGTACTCATCCTTTTGTGCCTACACGTAAATATATTTCTTCTCTTACATTCCACTTGCAGTGAATGAAGGATACCATCAGTTACCCAAGAAGAAAGATTTCTTCTTCTCCCACATGCTTTACATGAAATAGTTAAGTAAACCTTACTTTTAACCTCCTATAAAGGCTTTCAATGCTATCAAATGCACCCATTATAGGTATATGGTTTAGTAAGTTTTGATGAGCATATACACATACATACACATACACCTTTTATTTCTTTTTGTGACCTTACTGTATTGGCAAAGACCTCCAAAACAATTTTGAAAGTGAGAGGTGAGAATAAACATCTTTGTTTTGTTCTCAGTATAAGAGGAAGATACTATGTCTTTTGCCAAGAAGTATGCTGATAGCTATAGACTTATTAAACATGTTCTTGTTTAGGTTAAGGAAGTTTTCTTCTAATCGTGGTGTGTAAATACTCCATCATAAATACACACTGAATTTTACTTTTTCTACATCTCGAGGTAAGCATATTGTTTCTCCTTTCTCCTTTTCAGAGGGAGAATTAAACAGATTTATTTCTGGATGCTAAATGACCCTGCATTAGTCAACTTTTGTCTCTGTGTCCAAAGCACCTAAAAATAGCAAATTAGAAGAAGAAAGTTTATTTTGGCTCATGTCTTCAGAGGATTCAGTCTATAGTCAGCCAACTCCTTTGCTCTGGGCTTGAGGTGAGGAAGAACAGCATGTCAGAAGGTCATGGAGGAGGAAAGCTGCTCAGCTTACAGAAGCCAGGAAGCAGAGAGAGAGGAGAGTGAGAGAGAGAGAGAGAGAGAGAGAGACAGACAGACAGACAGACAGACAGACAGACAGACAGACAGACAGACATGCTACCAGGGTATGTATCCAGTGACCTACTTTCTGCATAGGACCCACCTCCCAGTAGTTCATTCAGTCAGTGAATTAATGTGATGAGGAGGTTAGAGTCCTCATGACCCAGTCACTTCCCCAAACACCACTTGTGAACCTTCCTGCATTGTGGTTTCAACATGAAACCACGATGTTAAAAGCATGCCCGTGCTTTCAACATGAAACTTCGGCAAACATTATAGACGCAAATCATAACATAACCTTTTGGCTGTGGAATGAACTCCACTTTGTACTGACATGTACTTTGAATATTGACCTTTATATATTACTGGATTTGATTTTCAAATATTTTGTTAAAGATTTAAAAATCTACATTGATGAAGGATACTGATTTCTCATTGTCTTATCTGATAATATATTTGTCTGTTTTTAGAATCAGGACGGTGTTGCATTCAAGCAAAGAGTTAGTCACTTTTGATTCTACTTTTTCCCCCTGGAAGTGAGAATTACTGAGTCAACAGTATGAACACTTTTAAGGCTCTTAAAACCTATTACCCAATTGCTCTCCAAAAAGTATGCAGATTACCATCCCACTGCAATAAGTGAAATATCTCTTTCCTAGTATCTTTTATAACATAAGGAAATATTGTTAAATTAAAAAATGTAACTTGAAAATGATCCCATGTGAATTTAAATTTCTGTGATCACTAATGAATTTGAATATAATGTTATTTATTTATTATGCTTATTTACATTCTCCTGAGAATTGAATGTTCAAATTCTTTACATGTTTTCCTCATGCGTATTTCATCTTTTATTTATAATTTAAAAGAGCTCTTCATCGATTAAGCATATTAATTATGTGTTGCAAATGCTTTCCTGGCTTGTTATTTTCTCAACTGTATCCTCCAAGAACACAAATAGAAGTAATATGAAAATATTATAAGAGGGTCATAAGTGGTTTCTACATATAGGAAACCTAACTTCAACATTCACATCCCCGCATGCCTTTGTGAATGTTTCCTTGTGAAAACAGAAAATGATAGGTATGGTTTGAGAAAAAGAGGCAAAGTTCCCGTGTTGGCCATGACCACAGATAATTTGTGGCCGCCCTCATTATTCCAGTTCTTTCTGATATGTGACTCATTTCAGTGTTACCGTCTACTTGCAGCCTACTCTACATCTCTTAGGCTTTGTCTTCTCTGACGTAGCAAGTATGGTCAGTGTGTCCTTCACCCTCCTGCCTGCCCCCCCCCCCCCATGGCTGCTCTCACTCAATGTGTTGTTCTTGTATCACACTGTATATGGCCCACGGTCTATGCAACATCAATAACCCCAAGTGAACCTGCTACATGGAAGTGTCTTTCCAGGTATCATTCATGTTTTCACAGCTGCCTTGTTGGGGTCTTAGCCCAGCGGGCCCGGAGAGACCTCGCCTCAAGATGGCACCTGGCAGAGTGCCAGAAGCAGCTGCAGGTGGTAACATCCTAGGGCTGTGCCACGTCAGAGCGCATGCACCAGCACGCGTCAGAGCGTGGACGGTGCGTGCCCAGTAAGGGCTGTAGTGTTACTTAAGTTGCCTGAGTGATCTACTCCCTGATAGGCTCACTGGGTTTTCCTCTTTACAGCTCCTCCCATACCTGATGGGGATATAAGGAGTCTCTCCAGTGAGGGAGAGAGGGAGAATGGAGAAGAGAGAGAGAAGAATAAAGAAGCTTGCACCATTCCTGTGTGATTGTCATCTCTTTGGGCCCTCGTGGGCCAGTGGGGGTCTGGCGTGGGGGACGATACTGCCCTAGCAAAACATCCAAGAAGCAGCAGGATAGCCTTGAAAATGTACTGGACACTGCATCAGAAAGCCCAAGATTCAGAATCCTGACTCCCAGCTTACCTTCATGACTTTGCACAAAAAATTTAGACACTCTGGGTCTCAGTTTCCTCATTTGCAAAGTGGGGAGCACAAGTCTTGCCTTGCCTGCTTTTTTATTTGGCTCTGGGGATTAAACACAGGGACATTTTATCTATGCATTAAACCTTCAGCCCTTCTCATTTTTTATTTTAAAATAGGGTCTCCTTAAGGAGACCCTGAGGATATCACTGAGGATATCACTATACTGCTAAGGCTGGCCTCTAATGTGTGCTCCTCCTATCTCAGCCTCTGTGTGCCCATGTTATAATTTTGTTGGCAATTTAAGATAATATCATGTGGATGCAATTTCTTATCAAGGAAATCAGGTTATATTTATAACTGCATCAGAAAAGATGGGCTTCTATTGTCTCAATCCGTGCATATCCCCCCTTAATATTCCAAGAATTGGAAAATTTATTACTTTCGGAGGACTATCATTTCACCATCCAAGGACTGCTTTCTTGCTGATTGAGTCTATACACAAAGAAACTACTTGTGCATTTAGAGGGATTTTCATACCAGATCAGGCTCTGAAACAGTAGAAAAGTATCTTGTTATAAAACTTCTTTTGCTTCTCTTAGATAATAAGTATGAGCAAATAGCAAGAGAAAGACTTCCCATATAGAATTTTTGAGTACTATAAACCAGAAGGAAGTACCTATGGGTAAATAATATGATTGGCTAAAGCCAAGGTCCCTCTCTGATGATTTGAAGGAAGTTATTGGTCTACAAGCAGAACTTAACTCTCTTGCACAATGACCTTTGGATTCTTTTCCTTATTGTCTTTCCTGACTGACTCTCTCACACATGGGGCATGATCATAGCTGGTTTCTAATAAGCTCCTGCCATTCAAGCTATCTGACTCAGATCACCTTAGACCTTCATTATAAACCACTTATGACATCACTACTCTTTATTGATGGGCTCAACTCTGCCTTTATCCTCCGTGAAACCCTTCCCTTTTGCTCCATTCCCACAATGGAGTCCCCACTTCTGTCTATGCTGTGCCAGACATACCTGAGTAAGCAGTGCTCCTGGTGTCTCTGGCCCCGGGGCCACCCATGTAAGAATAAGTCTCTGTGGTCACTACTCCACCAGGTGGAGACTTGGGCATAAGCCTTTGTGTATAGCAAGACTGCACCCCCCCC
>PVLC010011187.1:22636-48109 GCA_004027655.1 Graphiurus murinus
GTTTTTTTTTTTTGGCGGTACTGGGGATTGAACTCAGGGGCATTCTACCTCCGAGCTATACCCCCAGCCCCATTTTTTATTCTTTATTTCGAAACTGAGTCTCACTAAGTTGCGGAGTGCCTCACTAGGTAGCTGAGGCTGGCCTCGAACCCGGATCCTCCGGTCTCAGCCTCCCGAATGCTGGGATTACAAGCGTGCGCCACCACGCCCGGCTCCCATTGCCATTTCATTCCTTCCTAAAACATATCCCTGTTCACAGTGCTACATTTGCTTCCTAATGTTTATTTATGGTTTAGATCAGGGGTCAGTAATTTTTTTTTTCTGAAAAGGGAAAGATAGTTTACTATTTTGCATTTTTTTCTTTTTCTTTCTTTCTTTCTTTTTTCTTTTCTCTTTTTTTTTCTTTTTACTGTGGATTGAACTCAGGGACATTCTACCTCTGAGCTACATCCCCAGTCCTATTTTTATTCTTTTATTTTGAAACAGGGTCTCACTAAGTTGCGGAGTGCCTCACTAGGTAACTGAGGCTGGCCTTGAACCCGGATCCTCCGGTCTCAGCCTCCCAAATACTGGGATTACAAGTGTGCACCACCACACCTGGCTTGCTTCTTTCTCTCTCTCTTTCTTTCTTTCTTTCTTTTTCTTTCTTTCGCTTTCCTTTCTTCCTTTCTTTTCTTTCAGATGGAACCCGGGGCATTCTACCTCGGCGTACATCCCCAGGCCTATTTTTTATTCTTTATTTTGAAACAGGGTCTCACTAAGTTGCAGAGAGCCTCACTGACTAGCTGAGGCTGACCACGAACCAGGATCCTCTGGTCTCAGCGGCCCAAGTACTGGGATTACAAGCGTGTGCCACCAAGCCCAGCTTATTTTGCACTTTTTAGAACTACTCATGATCTTTATGTTACCCTTTTCCCCCTGCACTTTCTCTCATTTTTTTTTTTCATTCTTCAAAAACCTATCCTCTGGACTATTATCTGCTGATCTCTGGATTAGATCCTAAAACAATATGATTTTTTTCGTCCTGCCTCTTTTTCAAAATTATATATAAATGGAATAAATTATATATAAATGGACATTCTCTCCATTATTCCATTTGTAATATTTTTGAACAATATTGTATGCAGTTTTGCTGTGTTTGTTTTCATTGCTCTATAGTATTCCCTTGTCAGAATTTTAAAGTTTTCTATTTATTTTGCAGTATATGTTTGGTTCTTTAAAAAAATGTTGCTATCATTATGCAAATTAGCTGAGGTATATAATACTTTGGAGTTAAATTTTTAAATCTCCTGTCAACTTTACTGATGAATATTTTCCAGTGAAGTTGAACATATTTTCACTCCCATCAGCAGTGTATAGGAGAGCTAGTTGATCTGCATCCTCAGCAGTATTTAATATTGGAAACAAAAGTTTCATTTTTTTTTTTAATTTGTCATCTGCTCCTGTGTGCATTTTCCTAATTGTCAATTATGATTTCCCCTACCATTTCTTCAAACATTAATGACATGGAGCAGAGTTTTACTGCGCCCATTGGTTATTTGAACTTCCTGTTTTGGCAGGTGCCTGATGAAGACTTTATCATATTTTTCAGCGATAGGGTTCAGAACACATTGCCTCAAAATATTTCTCTTTTCCATACTGAATATTTTAAGCTTAAGGAAATTGAGGAAGCCGCAGAAGCAGGAGGCTCTCCCCAACCCTCTCTCTGCCTTTTTAAGAAGGCCATGGAAGTTAGGAAGAAAAAACGTTAGCTCCTCCTGAGACCCCATGGGAAGGAAGCAACTTACCTCTGAAGACACAGAGACCCAGGGTAGGATCTGAGCATCAGCCTTGCTAAGTTCCCCAGCTTATGACTGTCAGATCACAGGCCTTTGTCTGTCCCTGTTCCTCCACAACTATCCACCTGGTCATCAAACAGCATTAAAACAGATTTCGGGCTCATTTTCCTGCATTTTATGAAGCCTCCCATGTCACATACAGTGTATTCAGTAATTTTATATGCATTTCTTCTATTAATGCCTCTCAGTTTCACCTTCAGATCCAGCCAGGGGACCATAAGAGAGTGAAGAATGACCCGCTCCCTCTCTAGCAGCCTGCTCTTATCAACGTATAGAATTTCTACATATATTCTAGGTAACTTCTGCCTGCTGTGGCTTGTCTCTCTTCAATCTCTCTCTCTCTCTCTCTCCCTCTCTCTCTCTCTCTCTCTCTTACTTTCTTTGATGAACAGAAGTTCCCAACTGTCATTTGGTGGAGTTTATTAATAAAGTTTCCCTATATGGTGATTTCTTCCTGTGTCCTGTTTTAAACTCGGGATGGCTGAGTTTTTAGAACATTAGCGGTTAGGAGGCTTGGCTTACTAGCCCATGTCAAAGGGCCATTCTGTGTGTTCATCCCTTGCGGTCTCACACTGACTCAGTGCATCCCAGCTCCCGTGGTCAGGCTGGGTGACCCTGCACCTCGCTCAGTGCTGCTGTGACTCTGGACGCTCCTCCCTCCATCTCTCCTTCCTCCTCAACACTCTCCCTCAGTGCTCTGCGCAACATTCTCACCAGTTTTCACACAACACCCGAAGCATCTTCACCTGGAGCCTTAGGTCTGGCTAGATAGCTTTATCTTCTATTTGCCTTTTACATCTTCATTTCTCAATCAGAGGGACCTGTTTATTCTCTCCAAAGTTGACATCTTCGATCGGCACATCTTTTCTCTCTCTCTTGGCTTCTAGCATGCCTGACTTTTCTCCTATCTTTTTGTGTTTCCTCTCTCTTTCTCCGCCAATCTTAAATTCAGTGGTTCTTTAGCTTGTGAGGATCTCTGAACTTCTTTGGAAATGGATCAATTATCTTCCCTGTGGAAAAAAAAGTCACATATGTAAATAAATATTGTGTGTGTGTGTGTGTGTGTGTGTGTGTGCGCGCGTGCGATACTAGGGATTGAACCCAGGGGCATTCTATCTCTGAGTTACACTCCCAGTCAAAGTTTTTTGTTCTTTATTTTGAAATAGGGTCTCAATAAGTTGTGGAGGGCCTCACTAAGTAGCTGAGGCTGGCCGTGGACCTGGATCCTCCGGTCTCAGCCTCCCAAATACTGGGATTACAAGCCTCACCACGCCCAGCTTGTCAATAAATACTATTTACTTTTCCACAAGCTTTCAGAGTGGATGCACCCTCTCTCATTTGTTCCTCCCAACTGTCTGGTGGGGATCGCTCAGGAGGTTAGTACAGATGGAATCAAGACTCAGGACATTGAAATGGCACATGGACAGAGACAGAGCAGGCACGTGGCTTAGAATGAGGTAGACGATGATGAGCCAATCATGGGATCTTTTGCTTGTGACGCTCATCTCACAAGCATTAGTGCAGCACATAAATTGATAAAGACTTTGCAGCAAAGATGGATCTCACTAGTAAAATATTTTTAATTTCTGGACCCGTGGGTGTGATTGCTGGAGTAGCAGCATCAACTTACACACCATATATTAGCATTGGTCTTCTCAGCACATTTTGTCTGGTCTTTTTTTCCATATATATGCACATATTGCGTTTCCTTCAGTTCTATAGCCAAGCTATCTCATTTCTGCCGAACTATTTTATTCATCAGCTTAAACAATGAAGCATATTTTCGTGGGGAGGGAGAGCAGAGGTTTTAGTCAGATGCAGAATTACCTTGCTCTCAGACCCTCACCTGCTCGCTCATTTAATATTATAGCAACTTGTTTACCTGAACTGTTCACATACGGTGTGATATACTTACTAACCAACTGGAATTAAAAAGCTGTAAAAGTATTGTCAAGGTTAAATGTAGATAGAAAAAGTGAAAGAACATTTAAACAAAGACCTCCACATAATACATTTCTCTGGCATCATAAAATGTAAAGAACTAGTAAGTGGGGCTTCCCTGGGAAACCCATGGCGGGTTTCGACATTCCTTTTTCATCTATTGACTTTGAGTCTGATTTGAGATTTTCGATTCGGCTACAGCAGCGATGCTTCTCTTGGAGGCCCGAGACAGAGCAGCCCGAGCAGAGCGGGGAGGTCTCTGGCCACAGGACAGGGCTTCCACGACGGAGGACTTGATGTGCCGCAGGCTGGGCGCTTTCTGCTGAAACAGTCTGTTAAGAACTTTGTCAAAGAATGAACTCCTGCTGTAACCCACACCTCATTTGTCACCCTGATGGGCTGAGGAAAAGTGACATTTACAAACCGAGAATGAAAGCACATCCATTTCGCCAGCCTGACACCCTGATATAATAACTATTTACCTTGAGAAAGAGGCACTGAGATTTCCGATTCTTGTGAATCTTCTCACTTTGGCACTTATTTTCTCACTCTGTCAAACAGCCCCAGATTAATGGAACAATTTGTTCCACAAATCATATTAGTAGAATGCGCACAGGGTAAAGGGAGAGAGGCAGAGGCGGGGGTGGGGGGAGCGGAGAAATTTTACTCATTCATAGCCGTGGTATCTCTGCAAATAAAAATGTAGTTATGCCTGACATTTACAGAGGGCCGGTGTGAGAGGGAACGGGTGTAATGACTTCGGGCAGTAGGGAGAGCACTTTGCAAGGAAAGGAGTACTCAGAGGGAATAAGATAAAGTTACACATAGCATCTAGATTGAGCTTCCTTCTAGAACATATTTGTCAAACACAGCAGGATCTGCTGGTGTCAAAAAGAAGAAAAAAAAAGAGTTTTTTTTTTTTCATTAAAATTAAGCACCCGGTGCTTTCTATGCTATGCTGATATGTTCCTTCCCAGCCTGTGCTCCGGAAGTGTCAAAGAATTCCAGGAACATCAAGCTCCAAAAGAGATGATTCAGTTCCTCTGAACAGACCCTGGGCACTGGGCTTGGTGTAGGATAGCAGAGTGTGATTACGATGCAGACTGTTCATTCCGACAGGCGTTCAAGTTGCATTCCTAAGGCACAGAAAATAAAACTAAATCATCGGTATAGCATCCACACTTTGCTTCATACCTTTGTGCCAGAAGTTTGAATGAATGTTTAGAATGCGGAGAGCCCCCAAAAATATCCCCTCCAAGGAATCATGTTTATTTTCACATATGCTGCTATTGCTTCTCTCCTCTCATGCAAAAGAATAATACAAAGTCATGCCACAGTTCCCTCTAACTTTTAAAGGGCTATCACAGTTCCTGCTAACTTTTTAAGGACACTAGGAGTTGGCGATGTTCATTTTTTGTGTGTGTGTCAGGGTTGTCATATGGCTCTTATACTCTGCATCTTCAACAGAGATTGACGCTCACTAGTCCCCTGTTTCTGGCCTTGGGTGAAAGGGGGAAATACAGCTTTGCATTGTTGAGCTGCTTTGATTTCTTTTTGGCTTTTGAGATATTTTTTTGAGCCACAGAAGAGTTCCCAAACATCTCTTGACACAAAATTGGTTCCTGGAAATCCCTAATTAACTTGGAGAGAAAGTTTTTTCGTTATTGGGTTGGAATTTTTGACTGAATTTTTTTTTTAATTCGAAGTTTATTCTACTCATATTACAGTATAAAAGTGACTTGTTTGAATCACTAAGGAATAATGATAACTCAACAAAAGATTGATTTTCGGTCATCTTTTCATGATGAGAACCCACAAGAAGACTCTCTGGATATCATTGATATGACTGCCTCCGGGGAACACAAGGGTCCACTTTAGGAAATTATTCTTCAGGAAAACGTTTCATTTTAGAAAGTGTAGGTCACTTACTGCTTTATTTGCCCCACTTTTCATCTAGCAAATATTTTGTGACAGGATCAAAATGTTGCATTTGATGTTTTGGAAATGGGGGGGTCTAACTCCATAGGAAAATACTCGCTATATCAGATATGCAGCTATTGCTTTTGTGTGTATGAATATGTGCAGGCATAAAATCTGTTATACAGAAAACATGGCAGGCTCAGTGGCTTATGCCTGAAATTCTAATACTTGAAAGTCTGAAACAAGAAGATCTCAGATTTGAGGCCAGCCAGAGCAACTTAGAAAGACCCTCAGCAACCTAGCATGAACTGTTGGTAGAATGAATGATGTCCTTGCATTCGATCCTCAAATACCAAAAAAAAAAAAAAAAAAAAAAAAAAAAAAAAAAAAACAAGAAAGAATGAAATGTATATATAAAAGATAAACAAGGTATCTCCTAAGTACACGTGTATTTATGTAGACATATGTATCTGTGTATATGTAGATGTGTCTGTATCTATTTATCTATCTCCTTATGATAGAAGGGTCAGGGTTGACTGTGTCATGTCATCTCAAATAAGCAGGGATGTGTTTCAGGGCTACATGTGGACTAGAACTTGCAGCAGAGATTGCTCAGAGGTGCAGATGGTTCTTGGTAGCTTCTCTATCCATCTACATAGCCCACAGCAGGGACGAGGCCCATGCTCAATGTCCCATGATCTGAGGAGTGCTCTACTATTCTTCTAGGCTATTCCTATTTCTTGTATAAGTTAGGGTGACTAATACAAATTTGCTCTAAAGTCAATGAACACTTATGTATGTATGTATTTATTTATTTATGGGTTTTTTTTTTTTTTTTTTTGCAGTATGGGGATTGAAGCCAGGGGCATTCTACCTCTGAGCTACACCCCCAACCCTATTTTATATTCTTTATTTTGAAACGGGGTCTCACTAAGTTGCAGAGGGCCTCATTAAGTAGCTGAGGCTGGCCAGGAACCTGCGATCCTGATCCTCCTGTCTCAGCCTCCCAAGTACTAGGATTACAAGTGTGTGCCACCACACCCAGCTTCAAATGCAGGTATCTACACCAGTGAACAGCCTTTCTTATTCAGGGAGCCGGACTCCTTGTACCTTGCAGCTCTTTGGTCCCTTAGTATGTTGAGGTCTTCTGTGTCCATCTTGTGTTAAACAAACAAACAAACAAACAAGCAAACAGACTGACAGACAAAAACCAACAATGTGCACACCTTGTGATCCCAGCTGCTTGGGAGGCTGAGGCAGGAGGATCACAAGTTGGAGGCCAGCCTGGGCAACTTGGGGTGGCCTTGTTTCGAAATATAATAAGAAAGGGCTAAGGATATAGCTTAGTGAGAGAATGAATATGAATGAATGAATGAATGAATGGATATGAATGTGAGACTGACTCTCTTTTATCCTAAACACCTTTTGTCAGGGATGACACCCACAATATCTGTGGACTCAGAGAACACTGGGAAATGCTGACCCTGCCTGGGCAGCCACTGCCTCCCTCAGCTGACAGCACTGTGACGAAGGAGGCACACAGCCAGTGGTCACCGCCAGACAAGCCCGCGGCTGACCTTGGTCTGGGCTTGGTTTAGCTTTTCTCTGTCCCCACTTCAGGTCCTCACCGCACACGCTGCCTGCTAACCTGGACTTGTTCTGACTCTCGGGTGTCTATCTCTGTCCCTTGATGCTCCCTACATGTTTTCCAGAACTGGATCTCCTACTGTCAGCCACTTAACCTTTCCCTGTTTCCCAACTTGAATTGCAGGAAGAGAATCAAAAGAGTCTAGTGACCCTCTTTGCATGCACCATGGGTCACGTCGGCGGTCACTGGCCAGTCTGTGGAACTGGTGTCTGGGTGACTGGTGTCCATACTTAGACTAGGCAGTGATGTCTTTATTGATTTGACTTGTCTGTCCCACTTTTACAGCTTGTTTCTTCCTCCCTACTGATCATATATCAGAGTGTCATGGAACCTCATTCTTGCCACAGACTCAAATCATTCCTCATTTCAGTGTACCAAGCTACTTGAAGAATATGCTCGACCCTGTGGAATTTTCTAGTCCTTTCCTGAAGTGTCTACCTCCCGAAGCCCCGGAGGTGGTCTTGGCTACCGAGGACAACTAAACATCCCTTTGTCTATGTATACACGGACTTGGCATTTCAGTTTCCAGGATTCCTTCCTTCCTGTCACCTGCAGCCACTTCAAGGAGAATGTGTCCAAATTGTAAGATGGAATTGTGATTTATGGTGGTTTCTGTAAAAAGAAGAAACCACACCATTCAACTTGTTTGGGAAATATGTCATTGCAAATCAGGAAGTAGGGTAATAATTTCAAGCTTGATTAATTTTTTATTTTTTTTGGACTGGATTAAACCCAGGGGGCACTCTACCACTGAGCTACATCCCCAGCCTTTTTTATTTATTTTATTTTATGGCACTAAGGATTGAACCCAAGGGTGCTCTACCACTGAACTACACCCCTATCTCACTTTTTTTTTTATTATTATGGAATAGCCTTTCCCTAAGTAGCTGAGGCTGGCCTCAAACCTGAGATCCTCCTGTCTCAGCTTCCCAAGTACTAGGATTTCAGGGGTGAGTTTAATTATTCTGACAGGCCTTCTTGATGGGACCCATTTACTGAGTATGTTCTTTCTGCCAGCACTGCTTCGAGCTGGACCTCACATTCATTGCTTTTGGTTCTTATAACTTTTCTCATTTTAATTTCTGTGTCCCCATGAAGAACTAGTTGTTCTATAACTTCATTTGGTCAAAGTCACATAGCTAAGTTCAGGACCTGAAAGTGATATTTAGGTCTACCTTTAAACTCCCGTTTCAGTTACTGTCAATAGCCTCTCAGTTTGAACATCTTGTACACACTGCCATTTCCTGTATCTTTATCCCAAATCATCAACAGAATAAAGTAAAACGCCAACAGTTCCTGGGCAGCAAGAGAAATAGCAGCAGGTTTGCAATGACTATCTCACATATTCTTTCAACAACCCAGGGAAGGAGAGATTAGTAGTCCCATTTTATAGATAAGAAAACCCAGGCTCAGAAGATTAAGCCACTGGCTTGGTTCATAAACTATACATGACACCAGCCAGGATTTAAATCAAGATCTTCTGGCCTCAATTCTGGGGCCCTTTCTACTTTCCCTCAATTTCCTCCTTACTTAGTAAAAACAATTCAGAGAGACAATTATTGTTTCACATTAACCTCTTACTGTTAAAAAACAGAAAGTCTTTAGTTAGCACCCCTTAGAGGTAATGAAAAACTTGATGAATTTACTTCCTGCATCTGATGATAAACTAAAGCCATCAGGAAATCTTTTCTGCTTTCCTTTTGATTTGCGGTTCTCTTAATTGGGAGGACCAATAAAAGATAATTTTCAGAAATAAGTACAATCATGACTTGCTCACAGCTATAAAGAATGATGACATATGAAAAATCTTACTACCATAATATGAAAGATGAGAACCAGTCAAAAGAGAACACATGCTCATGGAATCCACACTGAGAGACACACAAATATAAGAGAATTGTAAGTGAAGACGAAACTGTTGGTGTTTTTTCCCACAAAGTCCTGGTGCTCAACTAAATCTGTACTAGGTAAGATAGCATTTAATTGGCTACCAGGTACCTCCAATTTACAGAATCACCTAGCTCAAAGACAGATCCAGCCTCGAACTAGCACCTGGAAAGAGAATGCTTTGTTTTGTTTTTGTTTTTTAAACAATCCCTTAAGACGCTTGAGAAGCTCATTTACAAAACTAAATGCAGTCCAAGATAGACAGATAGGTTGAAATAAACACATTACAATCGGCAGTTCTGTGTATACAGTAATAGATTTAGGAACGAACGGGCTGCTTTTTTCTATGCTGTTTCCATGTTCTGCTCTGAGCCATCAATGAACATACCTATAGGTTTTCTGTAAGCAAACACAGAGAAATAGCCTGAGTAGAGACCACAGACTGGAAAAGTTCCAACCAGCTCCCTCTGAATCTGGCCAGGGGCACCAGCGGAGGCACAAGGATTAGAGGGGCATACTTTCCTGTACAATTTTCAAGGTATGCCTCATTTCCAACCACGACGACTTGGGAGTTGAGTTTTTTTTTTTTTTTTTTAAGTTTGATTCTTTGAAATCCCGTGTATTGTAAATAGGAAAATTACATTGATGCGAGTCCTCTGCGTGAATATATCAAACCCATCAAATTTGCGTGTCTATATTAAACATTTTTGTTTCAGCACCTCTCTCTCTCCTTTTTAATCAGGAGCTCATAAACGCAGGCGGCCTTGACTCTCCCTGCACTAGGAGGTCCACCCTGGCCCAAGGCCAGGAGCTTTTTCCTTGGCAAACCGCTCCCCACTGCGATCTGATTTACAAAGCTGCTCTAAAGGTCCTCTCCCGAGCCCTGGCCCGCGGCACCGGGGCTCGGCCGGTCCACCCTTCCGGATTTGGAGGTGGGTGGCCGGGCGCGCGCTCCAGTGGCGCCCTGCAGGTGCGGCCGCGCCGCGCATCCCGGCGGGGACTTTCACTGGCGCGCGGCGCGCCGCACAATGGCCCGGCGCCTTATCGCCGCGCGCAGCCCTTCCGCGGGCCCGGCCGCCCAGCCCGCGGCTTCCTCCCCGCGACCCCGCGGCCCCTCGGCCAGGCGCGGCCGGCGGAAAGGCTTGGCGGGGTGGCCGCGGCGGCGACACGCGCGGCCCGGCGGGCAGACAAAGGGGGGATGTGTGCGGCCGAAAGCCCGGAAACGGGGCGCCGGGGGCGGCGGGCGGCGCAGCCCTGCTCCAGCCCATTGTTCGCCGGCGCGCACATCCACACGCGCTCAACACGAAATTAACACATCCTGCCGCCGCTTATCAGACCATCGACGACCGGCAAACAAAGGGCGCAGTTACTGCTGTGCCCAGGGAGGGTTTTTGTTTTTTTTTTTTTAATGTGCTGGCCAGGCCCCAGGCTCTATCTCCAGCCCTCCCTACAAACTCTTCTTTGTTTAGACACTGCCTGTAATATCATTTCTTAACAGGTGACACTCATATTCCCAAGATCACGGGGTGACAAAAAATATATATTATTTTCATACGAATACACATCAAGTCTTAAGATGTGCCAGGCAATAGTGCTTTGCATGTATTATTTCTTTAGTGGCCATCACCGCCCTGTAAATTTGGTGGTATTTTTGATGTAGGGTAGAAGAAGTAAATAGGTATAAAGGAGACAGGAAGGAGGATAACATCTAAGTTTAATATAAGAACCTGGGCTAAAGTTCTTCAAGCATTACTCTCTAAGCTAGTTCTCTTTCCTAGGCCTGTCTCTGTCAAATTCTTGGGATATGTGTAGAATTTACTGAAGAAATAACAATTTATAATTACCCTGTACACTGTTAACAAGACAGATATCTGGAGAAACCTATATTTTAGAGGACCCGGAAGCTCATCTATTTATCAGATAATGGAGCCCTCAATCAGCCCTAAGGATGGCCGCCAGGAATTACCTGGAGACTCAAGGGCCTCCCCTTGCCCACCTTTCACCATGATTCCTTTAAAAGAAGAGCCAGGAACCCCCGAAATGTGTTTCTTTCTACAGATTGTGCAATCCTCCCTTGAATTCCCTACTTTCCTAAATAAACCTCCTCAGTCCATGTCTCTAACTGTGCTGAAATTCTTTTCCATCATGTGAACCAAGGACCCTGTAGGTCCTGAGGTAGGTCTCCCTCTTTGGGAATTCCTGGGACCCCTCACAGAATCATCCCTCCTCCACCTCCTCCCCTGACATTTTTATCTTCATTTTCCAGATGAGGAGAAGAGAACAGGAAATTCAGCATGGTCCATGGGCTAATAAATAGGAGCTCCAGTGGAAGCCAGGGCTTGCTAATGCCAGAGTCCAGACCCTAAAGGGAGCTTACAAGATTTTCTCTTTTTTTTCTCACTTCTACGTTGACACAGTTGTGAATTTAATTTTATTTTGAGAGTAGAAATAAAGGGTGTTTCTCTGGCTCTGCTCACAACGGGCTGGTTGTCTAGAGAAGCTTGGAATACAAACTTTCATGGACTGGATGTACTAACGAAGTTCTGTGCATGTTAGGATTTCTGTTCCCGCTGAGGTTTCTGACTTTAGGTGGTGCCATTGAAGTGGGGTTTGCCATTTCTCTGAAAAGTGTGTGTTGTCCTGTCTACAACTGGGAAGAAAAACAACAAAATGAGCACTGATACATTTGGAAGCAGTTGACTCATCAATGTGGGTAATTAAACTAGAGTTACCATTTTCCCATTCACCTAAGTTGGGATAATGTGACCTAAAATTCTCTTTAATGAATGACCTTGTCTCTTTTGAATCAATTGGACCCTATGTGCTGTTATGGAATTTTAGTACATTGTTACTTCTACAGTTTTTCTGATCCTCAAAAATGTTGTCTTTCTCTGAATACTAACAGGAATCTCAACACATATTGCTATTGCTCTTCTTTCATATTTGTGTTTTTTACATAAGAAACTCAAAGTAGGTTCACACTATGAAATAATAAACCTAGTCTTCATGCCCAATGCCATCACTCATGGAACATCTTTACATGTCTGAGAGATATTTAAGGAGCTTGATATCTGATAATAAATAAAATTTTAAAATAAAGGTAGAGAACCAGGTGTGGTGGCACACGCCTGTCTTCCTAAACAGGAGGATTACAGGTTTGAGGACAGCCTCCACAATATAGGGAGACTCTCAGCAACTTAATGAGACCCTGTTTCAAAAGAAAACAAAATAAAGTAAGACTGAGGGTGTAGCTCAGAGGTAGAATGCCCCTGGGTTCAACCCCTAGTATCAAAAATAAATTAGTTAATTAATTAAAATAAAAATAATGGCAAAGATAGAATAAGATAAAAGACAGTGTTTATTTTATTTTATTGGTGGTAATGGGGTTTGAACCCAGGGACATTCTACCTCTAAGCTACATTCTCAGCCCTATTTTTTTTTTTTTTTTTTTTGCAGTACTAGGAATTGAACTCAGGGGCGTTCTACCTCCGAGCTATACCCCCAGCCCTATTTTTTAATTCTTTATTTTGAAACCGGGTCTCACTAAGTTGTGGAGTGCCTCACTAAGTAGCTGAGGCTGGCCGCGAACCTGGATCCTCCGGTCTCAGCCTCCTGAATGCTGGGATTACAAGCGTGCGCCACCATGCCCGGCTCTCAGCCCTATTTTATTTTTATTTTGAAACAGGGTCTTGCCAGATTGATAAGAGTCTCATTACTTGCTGAAGCTGTCCTCAAACCTGTGATTCTCCTGTCTCAGCCTCCCAAGTATTGGGATTACAAGCATGGGCAACCACACCTGAGTAAAAGACAGGGTATATAAGATATACACAGATAGTGGATACTTGCTGGTAACTTTATACTCTTATCTACTAAGTTTAATACTTGACAGATATTGTTATAAATGCTTTACATATATGAGCTAAATATTCACAAAAATCTTTGAAATTAATACCAATATTAGCTTCATTTAGTTGAAGAAAACAAGACTAGAGAAGTTAGGTAACTTACCCGTCACACAGCTATTAAGTGACAGAAACAGAATATGAATTGGCAAAACCTCACTCTAGATATGACATGTGATGCCATCCTGCTATCCAGTTAGGTAACTAGCAGAGGAAATGGAGAAACTGAAGAAACATCTAGGAAAAATACAGTAATAAAGAGAGAGCCACAGGAGAAAAATATAGCAAAACATAGAGAACAAGACTTAGACCATGCACATAGAACATACTGGAAAACTCATAGGTTCAGAGAAAAGATAGGCATTGCTTGACATAAGGACTAAATAACTTGGGTGAAGTAGCTTAACACACAGTCCTGCTTGATTTTAAGAAAGTGGATCAATTAATTAAAATTAACCATTTTATTCTTTCTGAATTCTTGAGCAAATTATATTTGCAATGCTATGCACATTTTAGTCCTTGAGGGAAAATCTCCTAACCTTAATTGTGTTGCGGTGCTGAGAAATCTCGGCCTAGAATACTGATGTGGAGGTAAAACAGCCCATTTAAGTGCAGTTGCTTCTGTCCCCCAAGTTCATGCGTATGTGTTTGTTCTTCTGTGTGTGTTCTGGAGGGGAGTTTACCTCCATCCCTTTGTTTGGCAAAGCTCTCTAGGGTAGGGATATGCTGGTGAGTTGAGATCTCCTATTTCTCTGTATCCTTGTTCTTCTACTTCCAATGCTCATCTGTAGATAGGTTGTTGACCAATATTCTTTGAACTCTTCATCTAGTTTTGTGGAATTTTTTTTTTCAGTATATCAATAGAGAGATATAGTAAGAAAGAACAGAGTTCATCGTTTTCTACTTTCATACCTCCTACAAGAGCTCGCTTTGTTGTTGAAACAAACCATTTCTGTAGCATATTAACGTTAAAACACAACCATCAATGTTAATTAGTCACACAGAGAACACTTCGCTCATGTAACATTCCAGATGGCTCTCACAAAGTTCTGGGTCAATGGGTTACCTAAAAGTCCTCCGCATCAACCTCATCTGAGGATAGATTTCTGAGTCTCCTCTTGAAAACTTCCTGTGCAGAAGAGCTCACTATTTTGCAAGGAAATCTGCATCACCAATTCACATCCAAGGATCTAGAGATTTGAAGGGATTTCAATAGTCATCGGGTATGACCTATACTTTTCATAAGATCTCTGACACGCAGCCTGCATCCTATTGAAATTCCATCAGTAACAAGACTCTCACTAATGTTTCAGAGAAGCCTGGAGGAGAGCCTCTCCAATTTCTGAAAAGTTCTTGGGACACCTCCTACCTCCCACACCTGAAAAGCTCTTCTCTGTAGACCATGTGTAATCTATTTCATCAGCCACCCTTCTTGCAATACAATTTCAAGATCTCTCACAATCAAAATTGCTCTTCGTTTGATGCATGTCAGGTACAGAAAAAAGAATTTGGCAAAACACTTCAGGTGTGTTGAGAAATGGCAAGTAAGGACAATGGGTGGAGAGCAGGGGCTTTCCATTACCAGCAGCACTGCTTGAAAACCTTCCCTTACTCAATCTCACCTACAGATCGTTCCCTTGGAGTTGGATTAAAAAAATATGTGCCAGAGCCCAATTTAGCTACAATATTGTCTAAAACCACTATTGAATCTCTTCAGCGAGGTATCCTAGTTTTTGACATACAGCCAAGATGTGTGATTAATTTGTTTACCTATTGAAGTTCTGGGCAATTGGTTTCAATTTGTATCCATTGAAAGTGTAGACTGACATGTTTCCGGTTAAGCAAATGCTTAGGGTCTTTTTTTTTTTTTCTCTTTAAGTTCACTTTTTCAGTTTTATATGCAACAAATTTCACTCATTTTGATTTATAGTTTCATGACTTCTTACAAATGTCTAGAGTCAGGTAACCAACAGCACAGTCAAGATAAAAAGCAGTATATTACCACCAACATTTCCCTGAGCCACTTTGTAATGATGTACTCTTTTCCTGTAATAATGTTGCCCTTTCCAGAACATCATGTGAGTGGACTTATATGGTATGTAGCTTGTGTCCAGTTCCTGGCAATCATGGATAAAGTTGCTAGAAACGTTCTGTATGTGATTTGTCAAAGCATAAGTTTTCATTTCTCTAAGGTAAATAACCCAGAGCCCAGTGAGGTTGCTGGATCACATGGTAAATCTAAGTTAAATAAATGAGAAAGTGCCATACTATTCTCCAAAATGACAGTATCATTCAGCATTCCTTTTAGCTACTGTGGAAATAAATTCTGTGTATTCCTATAGCATCTTCCTAATGTCCATGGGAGAATTAGGACATTAGAAGGATACTACACAAATATAGTAGCCTCTTTTATGATTGATGTTGGTAATTTATGTCTTGTCTTCATTCTTGTTTTGTTTGGTTAGTTAGGCTAGAGGTTGATTCTTTTATTGAGGTTTTACAAAGAAACTGCTTTTAGATTTGTTGATCTTCCATGCTATTTTCAATTTCGTTGATTTCTAGTCTACCTATTATTTCCTTCCTTCTGCTTGTTTTGGTTTAGTTTTCTCATCTTTTCATAATTGTGAAACATGGAAGCTTATGTTATTGAGTTTAGATTTTGCTTTATTTTCTATTATATGCATTTAATGCTATAGTTTTTTCTGTTTCTTTTGGGATGCCCCCCAAAATTTCAATGAGTTGTATTTTCATTTTTGTTAAGTTTCAAAAAAAATTTCTAAATCTCTCTGGAAAATTACTTGACAGATGGGTTATTTAGAAGTGTGACCAATATCCAAATATATGGAACTTTTAAAGATTTCTTTCAAATATTGATTTATTTGAATCTATTGTGATCTGAGACTATACTTTGGTTTCCAGGCTTTATAATTTGTTAATGTATATTTTATGGTCAAAGTGTGGTTTATTTTGGTAAATGTTTATATGCACTTGGTATGATTATGTATTATATCATCATCAAATTGGATTTTCTATAAATTTCAATTGGATCAAGTTGATATATATGTTCAGATCTTCTATATGCTTTGTACCTAGCTGACTGCTTGATTTTCCTTAAACTCAAATTCAAAGAGAAGAGTGTTGCAGGACATGGTCACTCATGCCAGTAATCACAGTAGTTGGGAGGCTAAGACAGGAGGATTGCAGGTTCGAGGATAACCTCAGCAACTAGTGAGGTCCTATTCAAAAAAAAAAAAAAAAAAAAAAAAAAAAAAATATATATATATATATATATATATATATATATATATATATATATATATAAAATAGGGAGACAGGCGTGGTAGAGCACGCTTGTAACCCCAGCATTTGGGAGGCTGAGATCGGAGGTTCCAGGTTCGCGGCCAGCCTAGGCTACCTAGTGAGGCATCCCACAAGTTAGTGAGACTCTGTTTCAAAATAAAGAATAAAAAAATAGAGCTGGGGGTGTAGCTTGGATACAGAATGCTCCTGAGTTCAATCCCCAGTACCACAAAAAAAAAAAAAAAAAAAAAATAGGGCTGGAGGTGTAGATCTGAGGTAGAACACCACTGGGTTCAATCTCCAGTAATCTCTCCACTTAAAAAAAATCAAAGTGTTGAAGTGTGCAAATATAAATGTTGAATTCTCCATTTCTCCTTAAAGTTATATCAGTTTTTGCCTATTGCATTTTGATGAACTGTTGTTAGGTGCATATATGTTTAAAGTTATTACAGTTTTTAGGAAAATTATGTCTTTTTAACCCTAATCATACTTATTCTAAAGTTCTCTTTGTCTAAAATTAATATAATATAGTTACTTGTACTTTCTTTAGTTAGTTAGCATGCATTTGCTTGTTACTTTACTTTTAACCTATATATGTATGTATAATATAAATATATTGCAACATATAATATATATTATATATATATATAATTTTTATCAAAATACACCTTTAGATAACACTACGTCACTTGACATATAGTGCAGGTAACTTTAAAAGTATTTCAAATTTATATCTCCTTTTTATTACAAAATTGCTATTTTATTTCACTTATTTATATGTTATAAACAAAGACATTGTTATTATTTTTACTTTAAAGAAAAGTTATTTAGATTGGTATGAAAAAGAAACATAAAATACTTTATTTTGCTTTCATTTATTCATTTTAACCTATAGAATTTCCTGAAACATTCGTTTTACTATTTCAGACTTAATGTCAGCATGAGAGTATTCCTAGCTCATTTTCTAAGTACATTGTTAAGTACATTATAAAAATACTATTTGGGATCCCAGTTGACCTCTTCAATTTTTAATGTATGCAAAAACATCCCACTAAGTAAATCACATGAAAATAACTATTTAGTTTCTTGGAATTCTGTGTGTGTGTGTGTGTGTGTGTGTGTGTGTGTGTGTGTGTGGTACTGGGAATTGAATCCAGGACCATTTTACCTCTGAGCTACACCCCCCAGTCCTGTTTTATTTTTATTTTGAAACAAGGTCTCGCGAGTTTGATGAGAGTCTCACTACTTGCTGAGGCTGTCCTTGAACTTGTGATCCTCCTGTCTCAGCCTCCCAATTCCTAAGAGGCAGATTACAAAATTCTCTCCATATATTGCAGTATATCAAGAACAATCAGAAGGTATTGACACCGTTACTGAGCAAAGCGTTCAATGTGGCCAAGTGTAAAATATACAATAACAACAAGATATTTTGGCCATTCGTGTTGTTGTTTCCTGGAGGCATAAAAACAAGCTCCCATAAGTTTACACCTGAAAGAAACAAATGTTTCCAGGTGGCAGTGTCACCTGTGTGATCCTAGTTTCAACCACACATCTCAGGAGTGCAAGCTGGGTGTGCAAATTGTTATTGGAAAAATGTAATAAGACAAACAGGGACTTGACAATCAAAGCAGAATTAAACAGTGATAACAGGGTTCATCTGTGCAAATACAACTATTATAGTGATATCTAGGTATGACAATGATTTTTTGAGTGCATGCATCTTGACATTTACTCCTGAGTGCAAAGATAGATGCACCAGGATTTTGATCTTTGTATACCAGGATTGAGGCAACTAGAATAACTTATTTAGCAAAAAACACTTTCATATTAAGCTAAATAATATGCAACATCTTCAGTGTAAAACTTAATATGAGCCTGTTTATATCCTAATGTCTCAAATGTATTTGGCTGATAGTAACAGTGATGGAGAGTCTTTTATTTTACTTTATCACAGCTCACTTGGCTTCTCTTCTTGCCCTGAATACTTTCTATGTTTAAGATGATTGCAAATAGTGATCCTCTGGATGATAAGCCCTTATTTGTGATATAACACACCCCACACCAGCCATTTATAAGGCAACAGTATACTGGAAGTTCACGCACTTCCTGTGAGGCGATGCGAGGATTATTTGCAAGCTTTCTGGGCTCATTGACTTTAGTCGCCTCTCCAGCTGTTTCACTTGGCTTGTTGTCTTTGGTGCAATGGGATGATGGTCCATCTAATTCAACCTGCAGTACTCAGTTCATTTAACCAGGTCAGTGGCTGGTTGTGGTTGCACGGGCATGTATGTGTGCGTGCGGGTGTGTGGGGGAAATGTTTTTTAAGAAGCTGAAAAGTACTCTCCCATATCTTATAGAATTGTTCCATTCTACTCGGTACATATTTTCAAAAATATCAAGTGTGTGTATATGTGTGTGTGTGTGTGTGTGTGTGTGTGTGTGTTTCCCCTAAACTATCCAACTAGCAAGAACCAAGTAATTAGAAAATGCACTTGCTGCAATTTTCCAACCAGATTCAGCCCTCGACTCAGTACATGGTTTTGGGGATGTCATTAATCTCAAACTAGGACTGTGCTTTCCTAAGTAACATCCTCTAAGGAATCACCCATCCCTAGATGGCACAAAAAGTCATGCATAACTATTAATTACAGATAATACTGAAGAGTGGACATGGCGAGGGCTGGGTGGCTTTCACCACTTTATGCGTTACTATATTGTTTGAATTTTTAAACAATGACACACATGTGAATTATAAAGTAACAGCAGAAAGCCAGGCGTGGTGGCACACACTTGTAATCCCAGTACTTGGGAGGCTGAAACAGGAGGATCCGGGTTCGAGACTAGTCTCAGCAACTTAGTGAGAACTTGTTTCAAAATAAATGATAATAATAAAAATAGGACCAGGGGTGTAGCTCAGAGGTAGAATGCCCTTGGTTTCAATCCCCAGTACTGCAAAAAAAAAAAAAAAAAAAAGTAACAGCAGAAAAAAAGCAGTTAAAATAGATAAAATTTGATACTGCTCCTTTGTAACTGACCAAGTTACAAAGCCAGTTACTTTGCCCTGAACCAGTACATGAGATGGTGGGATTGAAGAGCTCATGTGCACACAGTTTAGTTGTATTCTGCCTTTTGGAACAAGCGCAAGCAACCACAAACCTTTTCCTTGCTTTGTTTTAACTTTTTTACTGTCTTTTCTTAGTTATTATTTTTTTAAAAAGTGGAATTCACATAAAATAAACTAAACCACTTACTACATTCACAATGTTAAGCAACAACCACATCTACCTAGTTTCAAAGTACTTTCAACATTTCAAAAGAAAATCTGGTACCTAATAGGCACCTGTTTTCTCTGTCCCTTTCTCCCTAGTCCTGGGAAGCCACCAATCTGCTTCCTGCTCCTGTGGCTTTACCTATTTCAGATATTTCCTCTGAATCGAATCACGCAATATGTGGCTATATGTCTAGCTTCTTTTACTTAGCATAACTATTCCAAAGTTCATGCACATCATAATATGTATCAGTAATTGGTTCCTTTTTACTGTTGAATAATAGTCCATTGTATGGATGGATCATAATTTATTTATCCATTCTTTTGTTGATGAACATTTTTGTTGTGTCCACTTCTTGGATATTATGAATAGTGCTGCTATGAATGTTTAAGTACAAGTATTTGTTTGAGTATCTGTTTTTAATTGTTGGAGGGTACACACCTAGTAGTAGAATTTCTGATTCAGATGAGTAATTCTATGTTTGACTTTTTGAGAAACCATCAAACTGTTTCCTACTGTGTGTTACCCCAATAGACTGCTTCTTTCCTCTCTTTCATTCTTCTTTCCCCCTTACCTGATTACAGAAGACAACCTTGTAGAGCACTTACCTGTGGCTCCGGCCTGCTTCTTACTGTGAATGGCTTCTTACTGTGAATGCGGGCAAGTAATTTAGTTCTCAGAGCCCTAATAACCTTCCTTTATAAATGAAGATCAAGTTTCCTTCATAGGGTGTTGAGAAGATGAACTACTATACCATATAGTAAGGTGCTCAGACATAATAAGCATTTGATATTTACCAAAATATGTACTGAGCAGAATCAAATAATTCTATAAGATATGGGAGAGTACTTTCAGCTACTTAACACCCTTCCTTCCTACCCCAATCCATGTAAATAGGTAAAGCACATGAGCAATTCCCTGACTATCAAAACACAATCATGCAATGGTAACCATATTCAAATTTAGGTGAGAAAGAGAGATGAAGAAGAATGGATACATCAGCTTAGTAATTATGCTTTCCTCAACTTTATTTCATCTAAGAAATGCAAGCTTCAGTCTATTAGGGGAGGAAGTTTGCTCTGTGATTCTGCAAGTTCTGAATCGTGAGCATTTGCTTTCTAGGGATTCCATTCTGTATTTGTCTCAAAGTATCATCACTCCCCTGCTCAGAATTCCAAAAGGATACACATGTGGTTCAGAAAAAACCCTAGTGCCATTACTGCACCTTGGGAAGGCCTCCGGGTTTCCATCCACACTGTATGGTTTGGGATATGAAAGGTTCTCAAAGTCATACCTGGAGAGTGTGGTCCCCAGTTCACTTGGGGAGGGGTAGATCTTTGGGTCTCTGACCTCATCAGTGGATTAACCCATTGGTAGCTGAATGAGCTACTGGGAGGTGGGACTTCCTTGGAGGAACCACATCCGTTGGTGGGGGAATGTGCCCTGGAAAGGTTGATCTTCTCTCTGGCCCCTTCCTCTTCTCTCTCTGCTTCCTGACTGCCATGAACTGGACATGATACCTCTGCCACGCCCTTCTGCCATGGTGCTCTGCCTCATCTCAGACACAGAGTAATCTAGTCAGCCAACCATGCACTAAGAACTTTGAGGCCATGAGCCTAATATACTTTCTGTCGTCCAAGTTGTTCTTGTGGGAAATTTTGGTCACAAGGACTCAAAGTTGACTAGCACAGGCAACTCTCCCTGAGCACATCTTCTGCTATGGTGCTGGAGCTTGTTCTGCTATAATGACGCTGGTCTTCTTGTTCTCCCTTCTGTGTACCCCGTGCCTCCAATGCATTCTTTGCATTTCTTCTTTCTGGGATGTTCCCTGTGTAGATATCAACACAGCTAGCTCTACAGTTCCTTTATACCAACAGTCAATGGGACCCTTAGCAGAGAAGTTTTCTAATACAAAATAATTTCCCTACCCTACTGCTACTTTCTGTTCCCTTAATCCAACTTTGTTGTTTTTGCTTCAACACTAACATCTGCTGCAGTGTTAGGCGTTTATTTATTGTATATCATTCTTCATTGATTCATTATCATATATCACTCAATATAAGTTTCTTAGGGAAAGGGCTTTGTTTCCTTTAGCACCTAATAAAAAGTGTGTGGTATATTGTAAGTGTCTCAATAAATAGTTGTACAAAAATGACCATTAATACAAGAATAATATCACAAAGCCTTAAATTACTTTCTTAGAAATATTACAGTCATTATGCAAAAATAAATTGCCCACTGAGGCAAAATTAAACCTTTTGTCAAATCCCCCCTTATCTCTCAATGAAATATGAAAGATTTAAAGGGAGAATATGTGTTAATGTAGGTTATAAACTCCCACAAGGCTGAGGCTGTCCTTTTACATTTGTTATAGGAAATAACCTATTATGAGTGCTGAATTAATATGCATCGTGATTGATTTAAAATGCATGGTGTTTTGCACTGGTATTCAGCCAACATCTATATTCAATTAAATAATCATTACAGTTGCCTGCGTTTGTACATTACACTAATGGCGGGAGCCACACTATTTCCAAGGGCTGGATTTTATTTTGGGATGATATAGGTGACATCCCAAATCTGGGTTAGAGGCAGAAATTCAAAATTCTGCCTCATAAATTAGTATGTGTAATGTAGAGAGTCAACTCCAATGAGTACCTAATTTAAAAATCTCCTCGTGCATATAAAAAGAAAACACAGCACTCCCTCTCTTCCACGAAGCTTTGGGGATAAACTAGAACAGGTTTGCATGAAGTTTAACTCTAAAATGTGTCACTTTTCTTTGTAGTTGAATCTGCAGGCAGAGTCTCTCATTCTGTTGCTAATTCACCTGCTCTGCCAGGTGTCCTCACCCACCATATGTATAAATATTTGTCTAAATTCTTTCTTTTTTTACCATTCTGTTTTTGTGTATATTAGAAGAACCAGAGCAAGAGCCAATTCGTGAAGGAAGAGCAGCATTTCCAGTGTTCTTTTGGCTGTTGATGACTTTGGCCTCTCCTACTTGTCCCTCTTGTACTTGGCTAGTACAAGACAAATTTCTATGAGCTACATATAATCTCGACACATTAAAAGGTAAAAAGAAACAGATAACCTGTTGGCTTTCCATGAGTCTCAAGTTACATGCCTGTGTGAGCGTTGTCTTTCTCACATGCCCCTTTCTTTGGGAATCATTTCATACTCACATTCTTTATGTTGTGACAAGGTTATTGGCTTTGAAGTCAGACAGACTTGGACTTGAATTTCACCTTTTTTTTCCCACTCTATATTGCTGCCATCTTGAGCAAATTGTTTGATCTCTCCGGACCTCAGCTTGCTCATCCGTGAAATGTGTGAAACTACAGGGCAGAGATGGCTGTGTGGTTCTGGTCTACATCCCTTTTCATAGCTCACCTTGTCCATGAGACCTTTCCTGACCACCCCCTGCAAAAGGACGCCTTTCCCCATTGTATAGGAAGTATCGAATATGCTATGTGGTTCATTACAGAGGTTCAGTTCACAAATCCATTCTTATCCTGGCAAAGCCCATAGGAGGATTGCTGGGATTCCACAGCTCCGTGTTAGTCGTGTTTCACTAATGAACAAAATTAGCGCAGTGGACCCAGCATAGATCCACATATTGTGAAAATAAGATAGAGTTCTTTACTTGTACAGAGCTTAGAAGAAAAGTAGGACCCCCTCCCCAAAATGAAAGAAATTAAAAAAAAACCTAACAAGCAAATAATTACAAAAAAATACGAGTGGGCTACACAGAAGTCATAAAGTTGAACCTCATCAACCATTATTCACAACAGAGCACTCAGTATCTCCTGTGCATATTCTTCAAAGGAAAGAATCTTACCAACTCTAATGCTGATTATGTTTTTATCATTCCATATAGCTAGAATCAAGTTGGCTTCAAGGAAATGGTGTAGAACACAGTTAAGACATTAGGAGTTGAGTTTCTTCTTCTATTAATTGACTGAATGAAGGAGAGTTGGTGAGTCATATTCCTGGAAAATAACCTTACCTCATTTCACTTTTAGTCGTTATTATTATCATTATTATTATTATTATTATTATTATTATTATTATTATTATTATTATTATTTGAGAAAGCCAGAGAGGTGGTTATCCTGTTCTATCTTTGAAGGTCTCAACAATTCTTGGCTGATTGCTGATTTGGTCTGGAAAGTTGGAAACATTTCAAAGTAGGACATGGTTGGTCCTAAGCCAGCCTGACCTGCAATGCAAACATGACAGCCATTTCTGAACATATTTACTAAAAATTATTTTTAGTCATTATAAGAGTTCTAAAAATGTAGCTATTAATATTGAATTATATCTGCAGGCAAAAGGGAAACATCTATAGAGGCAGGTAAGATGTTCTTTAAATCATGGCTTTGTTCCATGTTATTTGTATGATCTTGAGAGTCATTTAAAGTTTCTGAGTTTCAGTATTTTCATAAATAAAATGGGCACAGTAAGCCAAGTGTGGCACACAACTGTAATCCCAGCACTTTGGAGGCTGAGACAGGAGGCTCACGGATTTGTGGGCAGCCTTACTAACTTAAGGAGACCCTGATTTAAAATAAAAGTAAAATAGGGTTATGGGTGTAGCTCAGAGGTAGGAACCCCCCCTCCCAGGTTTAATACCCAGGCCCACAAAAGTAAAAAGGCACAATATCTAACTTTCAGTATTTCAGGTAAGATTAAATTAATCAGTGTCTCTAATATACCTAGCCTGAGCTGAACTATTTTGTGCATTATTATTTTTAAAAGGAATGAAGGAATCTGATAGAACTTATATGATCCAATATTGAAACTGTAACTAGTAACTTAAGTTTCCTGTGATTTATATGCTCTGATTCCTTATAAGACACAAGTTTTTTCCTTTATTTAACTCCTACAACAAAACACAACTGTACATGTGCTCAGGCATAGAAACTTCATTATTAAAATACGATTACATCAACTTGCAGGCAGGTTAGACATTGTGATAGAATTCTTCCTTTATCACCTAATCGCCAAGAGAGATCTCTTTGTAATTTTGTAAGGAGAAGGATTTGAGCATCTGAATGACTGCAGGTAGACTTTCGCCTTACTCTATTCCATAGATTAAACAATCATCCCTCCCAAGCTCAATGTGTCTGACAATATAAATGGGGGGTTTGGGAAAACTCTGGTTTTCACATGTTTTTCACCTTTTATGTGGATTTTGGAATTTATGGTTCTTAAGATATTAATATTATATCTAAATAATTACAGCCAGTGATTCCAGAAGAATGGTCCCAATGGTACAAGAGTATGCATTTAGCTTTTTTTTTGTTTGTTTATTTACTTACTTATTTTTGTGTTGCTGGAGATTGAACCAGGCACATTTTAAAATTTGTTTTATTTTGAAACAGGATCACACTAAGTTGCTAAAGGTCTCACTAAGTTGCTTAGGTTGGCCTCAAACCTGCGATCATTCTGTCTCTGTCTCCCAAGTACTGGGACTACAGACACATGCCACAATGCTCGGTGATATTTAGCATCCTTTAAAAGATCTCATGATATATTATTTAGTTAGCATCAGTCTTCTTGAAGGTAGGCTCATTTGACTTTTTATTTCTCCATGTTGACTATTTCTAATATGAACTCATTCATAAATCTTTTCTAGCCTTTACTTTCAAATTCAGTGAAGGTTTTCCCTTTGTTTTTTCCTGCACCTAATACAATTTCCCAGAGGATCAGAGTCTTGTCTTGATTTTGCATCTACTCTCTGGTCCAAGAACTCATCCCTCTTG
>PVLC010011188.1:0-24752 GCA_004027655.1 Graphiurus murinus
TGCAGGCTAGCTTTCCTGACCAATTGGAGCTCAGATACGAGTCAAGTCCTGATTGGCCAGAAGCAGACATATAAGCCTCTGTTCTGGGTCTGGGCCGCCGCCATTACCCGCATGAAGATAAGCAATCCTGAATAAAGCTTCTCGCAGAAGGAACCTGGATGTCGTGTGTTTTTCTCCGCTGGACGGACTCAAGCGCGCGACAATTACCCTCTTACAGGGAAAAGCAGGCAACACAGACCATAAACTTTCAAACACTTCGCTTTCTCAAGAGTTACAAATTTATCACCTTCAAGGTTGTATATGCACAATGGGCACATACAGAAACTGGCTGAGTTTTAATCACTCAAATAGCCTTGACAGTATGCAGTCATCTTAGCTTTTTGAGTCTTTTGAATTTAGCAAAAGTTTTCTTTGCTTCCCACATCAATGCCTTGTGAGTGATGGAAGTGTGGAGCTCTCCCCACTCCTTTCAACACAGACAAGGAAGAAATGAGGAAATGCTTTCTTATTCAAATCAATATTGTCCTGAAAAAGTACCTAACCCAACAGATCTGCAAAAGATTTGAGATACATATGGAAAGAAAGAGAAACCTTCTTAAACTTTTATCAAAGGGCACTCTATTTTATTGGTAAAGTTTTATATTTTTATTTCTCAAACTGAACTTAAGCATGTTTCAGGAAGCATATGATTTAAGAAGACACAAAGATAAGATTTAAAAAAGATTTCTCAAAAACAAGATGTAAGCAGTGACAATAAAATTTTCTTAAACCCTATTTTACCCTTATAATTTAAATAATCCTTTGTTCAGACATGAAGTTATTCGTATCCTTGTAAAGGATTCCTATGAAGGTGAGAGCAGGGAGGGATCTGAAGGGAAATACACAATGAATGCTATGTGCATGCATGTTTCATCACTCTGAACCTCACCAGGATACAAAATTACAATTCACCAATAAAAAAAAAAGTCTGTCTCTTAAAGAGGCATCTGAAGTCAGATTAAACTGACTGACTTAACCTAATATCCCTGTTTCTTTCTCCATTTTTGTATTCTAGTCTTCTGAAAAATCTTCTTTATACAGGTGAATTCAGATTAAATAATATTATTATAATAAGAACAATTTTAAATGTGAATTTGCTCTGCTCTCTATTTCCGTGCAATTGACTATTTAAAATTGATAATTGAAAAAATGCATTTGTATATTTAATACGCAATACTAATATTTAATATTTTATAGTATATTCTCTAATTTTACCAGCTCCATAAGTCTCATTCCAGTCCAAACAAAGCACTTTTCCTAAAGATAATTAACTCTATAGTGACTTGAGCTATTCTATATCCCCTAATCACCATGCCACAATATTTCTCTGAAGTATGTGCTGCAAGTTTCAATCTGGTATCATTGTCCATCCTTTATCTTTTATTCAGACAAATATTAACATACAAAGACCTAATTCTAACATTTGTGCATCTTAAATGACTATCCTCTGATGCTGGGTAATAAAATATTCTATAACTGTCATCTTGTTTGTTTACCAGAAAACTTGCACTTATAGCCCTGAGTCAGCTATGCTGTGGTGGAAATCCAAGCCATAAGGAAAGAACACAGGTAACCCCTCGTCTCCTTTCAAGAGTACAGTCTTCTAGTCATTAGAAGCCAGCCTTCAAACTCATGATGGAGAAAGCCTCCAGGATATTTTACCATTAAAGTTTTACAGCAGTAGTTTCATCTGTACAGGTGTTAGACTTTTTTCTACCCAAGTTTCTCATGAGTTCTAGCCAAGTCAAGACAAACATATTCCTTGGCACCTCCAGGCAACTATCTGTAAAGCATTTATCATATCTCCTTCCTTTGTAGACACATTGCTGTTTTGCCTGGAATTTTTATTGCTTATAGTAGAATCATATTTGGTTATTTTCACCATTCTTCCTAATGATGGGAGTAAGTTGGTGAATCATATTCAGGCAAGGTGCCTTTATACCCATCGTGAGAAAGAAGAAACGAGGCACAGAAAAATAAAGCAAACTGCCAAAGCTTGCATAGCTACCTTGGTAGGATTAGGAATCAGGTTCCAGTTCTGAATGCTTCTGTTCAATTGATGCTGCTCATTTTTGCCAGACTTTTTCTTTTTCTTTTTTTTTTTTTTTACTTACTGTATACCCCAAAATATTCCTCAATTCTTTCAAAATAAAGTCCTTATTAGTATTTTATTTTAAAACTCCAGAAGCTAACTCATGAAGAATGCATTTTTAAAAAACTAATGTGTTCCTTTTAAAGGAATGAAACTGATTGTCCAACTTGTTTCCTGTAATAGTTTCATGCATTGATTTTAAACTCAAAATTATCTGTACAATATGGTAAAGTTTTAGAAATTATCTTAACATATCTATAGTGGGATTGGAGGGACAAGAATACACTAATGTGAAATGAAAGGAAATTGGGAGCAAAAAAATTTTTTTTTCATTTTTTGATGGTTACAAAAATATTTTTGAGCTATATTTTAAAGTTATAAATGATTCTGCATGGTCCTTAGATACTGTGACAAAATGAGAACATATATATGAATTGAACTTAAAAAGTATTGGCACCCCTTTAGTGACATTGCATTCTTCAAGATTTTCACTTCAGAAAAAAAAAATAACCAAATTGTCTTATTGGGTCCAGGAGATCTTTTGTCTCTAATAAGGCATAAAATATAAGATTAGACTCATGTTTGTTTCCTTGGGTTTCAGTTAGTCTTTAGAGGATCTGCGTGAGAGTCTTGAAGCTAGCTAGGGTAGTGTTCTCTTTTGGCAACTGCATCATACACTATCTCATTACTACTCATGTCAAAATATTCTTGCTATCTGGGAAATTTTACAATGTAAAGCTTTGAACTAAACACACCTGTGATGGTTGAATGGTGTTGCCCATAAAACCTAATAGCTCCCTCCCTAATCCATTTCCTTTTTTCCAATTTTTATTCTTTTCCATATTGTGTATCATCTTCTAACAGAATATACACTTAACTCATTTATTCATCTTTTATAATGAATATTTTAACATTTAATCTAGAAGGTAGGAGGAGTGGAGTGAGGCTAAAACTATCATTTGTAAAAAAAAAAATATCACTTATGTTAGCTAAGAGAGGAAAATGCTTAATTGTTATTTTTTGTTTCTTTTTCTCAGGTTTAGGCAAGATATAGTAACTTTATTTCTATCTCACTATCCAGTTTTGGAGTGACTTCATATGATACTGGTTTTCTATAAATTTTTTATGTTAAATTGAAATGATGGTCAAGATGACAGTGCCAGGACAGATAATATGCAAAGCTGGTAAGGCTCAGGTTCCACTTATGTTCTCAATATTAATCTGCATATTGTGATATCGCTTCTTTTTTTTTTTTTTTTTTTTCTTTTTTGCGGTACTGGGAATTGAACCCAGGGACATTCTTACTCTGAGCTATACCCCCAGCCCTATTTTTTATTCTTTATTTTGAAACAAGGTCTCACTAAGTTTTGGAGGGCCTCACTAAGTAAGTGAGGCTGCCCACAAACCTGGATCCCGGGGTCTGGGCCTCCCAAGTAGTGGGATTACAAGCATGTGCCACCACACCCAGCTTATGTGATATCATTTTAGTAAGTATTTATAGACAGAAACAGTATCAGTAAAATTTATGTGCATTACAAGTACATAAACACATACATGTTAGAATGTGGGGGGTATATAGATGTAGAAGTATGGAAATGCATAGGAAAAATCCAAAATGAACCATAAACATTACCCAGGGGAATTAAGGGTGGGGTGAGAAATGCTGGAGAAGAGAAGGAAAACTATAAAATTTTCATTAAATAACTGAATTTTTTCGCTAGTTGCAGACATCATCTGTGTGTAATAGGTACAAATCTGATTGAGAAAAGCATTACAACTTGAAGATTAAAAAAATAATTTATAGGGCTAAGGAACACTTACGTATAGTCTAGACCAGGTTTTCCAATAACACACAACACTGAAAGAGAGGAGCAAAGGAATATCAATATATAGGATTGTATTAAACTGAAGAGCTTCTGTGAAGCAAAGGAAACTATCAAGAACCTCAATAGAGAGCCCACAGACTGGGAGAAAATTTTTGCCAGCTACTCTTCTGATAGAGGACTAATATCTAGAATATACAGAGAACTCAAGAAACTCACAGCTAATAAAACAAATAACCCAATCAAAAAATGGGCAAAGAATCTAAATAGACACCTCACAAAAAAAGAAATACAAATGGCCAATAAATGTATGAAGAAATGTTCTACATCATTAGCAATCAGAGAAATGGAAATCAAAACTACCTTGAGATTTCACCTAACCCCAATTAGAATGGCAAAGTAGTTCTTAGCAACAAGAACCATGCAGGAGATATCACAATACCTGACTTCAAACTCTACTACAAAGCCACAGTAATAAACACAGCATGGTATTGGCACAAAAACAGACACATAGACCAATGGAGCAGAATAGAAGACTCAGAAACAGACTCACATGCTTACAGTCAATTGATTTTTGACAAAGGAGCTAAAAATATACACTGGAAAAAGATAGCCTCTTCAACAAATGGTGTTGGCAAAACTGGTTAACCATATGCAAGAAAATGGAAATAAACCCCACTTCCTCACACTGCACAAGAATCAACTCAAGGTGGATCAAAGACCTGGAAGTCAGACCAGAGACCTTGCAGCTACTTGAAGAGGGCAGAGGACCAACACTACAATCATAGGCACAGGTAAAAAGTTTCTCAACAAGACCCCCAAAACACAAGCAACTCAAAGGAAGATCAATACATGGGATTGCATTAAACTGAAGAGCTTCTGTGCAGCAAAGGAAACTATTAAGAACCTCAACAGAGAGCACACAGAGTGAGAGAAAATTTTTGCCAGCTACTCTTCTGATAGAGGACTAATATCTAGGATATCCAGAGAACTCAAGAAACTTACAGCTAAGAAAACAAATAGCCCAGTCAAAAAATGGGCAAAGGATCTAAATAGACACCTCACAAAAGATGAATGGATTATAAAACTATGGTACATATACACAATGGAATTTTACTCAATCATAAAGAAGAACAAAATCATGTTATTTGCAGGGAAATGGATGCAACTGGAAAACATTATGTTAAGTGAGATTAGTCAGTCACAAAGAGTAAAAAAAACATATTTTCTCCCTAATATGTGGATGCTAGGGAGAAGATGGGGCATAAGAGGGAGAAGGAGGGAGGGTGGGGAGTAGGGTGGGAATTGGGGAAGGGGTTAAATGAGAAATGTGTGCATGTATGCCTTTATCAGCTTGTACCTAACAAATGTGTAAAAAAAGATGTGTAATTATAATGCACCAATTAATAAAAAAATAAAAAAGAGACTACTTTTGTGTATTTCAGTAGTGTTTAAAATTGTTTTACATATTCTGTATACACCCTGTTAAATTTATGCCTACTGATATTATCTTTTTTGTGGGATTATGGACAGAATAACTCTCTCATAGTATGTTCTATTTTCTCTTTTCCTATACATTCTTGGACTTTTTTTTTTTTTTTTTTTTTTTTTTTTTTTTGCAGTACTGGAGATGGAACACTGGGGTTTTCTATCTCCAAGCTACACCTCCAGCCCTATTTTTATTCTTTACTTTGAAACAGGGTCTCGCTAAGTTGCAGAGGCTCTCACAGAGTAACTGAGGCTATCCTTGAACCTGGGATCCTCTTGTCTCAGCCTCTCAAGTACTGGGATTATAAGTGTGCACCAACACACCTGGTTTCATTCTTGCACTTTCTAATAGTTTTCCAAATAAACATCCATATGATCTGTAACTGAAGGGATTATCTATTCTCTTCCACTTTTTTCTTAACTGGTTCTCTTGTTTTGTCTGATTTTATTGTTTTTATTTCCAAATGCATGTTTCCAATAGTAGCAAAGATAATGGCTTTCATTAGTCTCTTTTTTCTTTTTCTTTTTTTTTGTGGTAATCGAGATTAAACCCAGCATACTCTACAACTGAAATATACCACCAGACCTTTTTATATTTTATTTTGAAACAGGGTCTTGCTAAGTTGCTGATAGTCTAAGTTGGTGAGGTTGACCTGGAATCTGAATCCCTCCTGGTTCAGCCTCCTAATTACCGGGATTAGAGGTGTGGCCATTGCACCTACCTCCCTCATGTTTTATTTTCAAGTTTAATAACTCTAAAATTTTCTTATAAATTAGGTGACTGGTTTATGAGTCATGTTAAGAAAATATTGACTAATTTTTCTTTATTGAATGTATTCTTGATCAATTAGAGAATTGTCAGCTTTTGTCAACTGCCTTTTTCTATGGAAATAAATATATAGATTTCTTGTTAGTTTTATTAACATGTAAATTATATTGATGGATTTCCTATTAATGAATATAACTTAATTTTAATTTATTTTAATAATATTTTTGAAATATACTGTTAATATTTTACTTGAAGTATTTTTTTTGTGTGTGTTACTTATCAGCCATAGAGTCTAGATAGATCTTATCTCATTCTGACAATGAGAACAGTATCTTTTTTGGCTTTCAAAGTACATGGGGAATAAATAAAGTAGTGTTTTTAAAAATTACATTTTAATTACATTATGGTTACTCATGTAGCCAACTACTTTGTAACTGTATGGTCAACCTGCATTCAGATCCTGGCTGTGTCATTAAGTCTCTGAGTGATACAGGGCAAGTTCCATATGCTTTTGGTGCCTTAGACATTTTGGTGAAGGTAGAGATAATAATAGTACCTACTGCAAAATATTTTGGTAAAAATTAAATTAGTTGATGCACATAAAGTACCAAGGAGAGCACAAATAAATACTCCATAAATGTTAAATCACTGAAAACTGAAAATGCAATGAAACAAAATTCATATTGAAAAATAGTGAAGTGCATAAAATAAACACAGGAAAAAATGATTCACGAAACCTTTGAGTATGAGAAGCTCCTTGAAAATATATTGTGTGGTAGACTGTGTGTAATATAGCTGTCATAATTCTTCTCCTACTCTGACTCTAGGCATGGCCAGTGAACTTGTTTGACCTAATAGAACTCAACAAAAGTAAAATGTGTCCTTAAGAATCCTTGCATATATCACCCTCACTATCTTAGAACAGTTGCCAAAGTTCAGCTAGATGCCAGTTTTTTTACATGATAGTCTCAGAATACTGTTCCAAGAGAGTGAGGGCAAGAGCCACAATCAATGACTTAGTGACAATATCCTAGACAATCTAAGTAAAGCTTATTAGGTAGAACAGAATCTGGCAGCATACACCTGTAATCCCAGTACTTGGAAGAATGAGCCAGGAGGATCACAGATTCAAGGCCAGCCTCAGCAACTTAGTGAGACCCTCAGCATCTTAGTTAGACACTATTTTGAAATAAAAAATAAAAAGGACTGGAGATGTAGTCCAGTGGTAGAATGACTCTAGTTTCAATCCCCAGAACAAACAATAAAAAAGTTTATTAGGTAGGGTTATTCAGAGAAACAGTACCAACAAGATGTGTGTGTGTGTGTGTGTGTGTGTATGTGTGTGCAAATTCATAATTCATACTGAAAAAAGTAAACTGTATAAAATTAAACATTATAAAAGATAATTATTCCCCAAGTCTCTTCAAGAAGAGTTCCTTGAGAATGTATTGTGTCGTAGACTGTTGGCAATATAACTGTCATAATTCTCTTCTCACTCTGACTCTAGATTTGGCCATTGAACTTGTTTGATCTAATAGAACTGGACAAAAGTAAAATTTCACTTCAGAGTATGAGATGCAGAGAGAAGAGAGAGATAGAGATAGAGGAGAGAGAGAGAGAGAGAGAGAGAGAGAGAGGAATTGACTCATGAAATTTTGAATTCTTGGTAAATCCAAAATCTGCCGAGTAGGCCAGCAAGCTTTAGACCTAGAGAAGAGTTGAAATCCAAGTCCCAAAAGCAGTCTTCTGCAGAATTCCTCCTTTCTTAAGTGAAAGTGAATTTAGTCTTTCTTCTGTTAAGGTCTTCAACTGACTGAGGCCCATTCACATTATGGAAAGTAGTTTTCTAAAATTTTAATCTTATCCAAAAAAAAAAAAAAAACAACAACAACACTTTGACATAAATACCTAGAATAATGTTCAGCCAATTATCTGAGCATCATGGTCCACTCAAGTTGACACATAAAATTAAACATCACATAGAGCCACCAAAATGATTCAAAGCCACCTGAGTTACATCTGGGAGATCAGTAGAACTACCCACAAGTCCAGGACAAACTCTGACCACAAAATTAGCAGCAAGTCAAGTTTTTATTGCTTGAAGCTATTAAACTTGGGGATAACTTTTTCCCCATAGTGATAAATAACAAACATTGGGAAATACAGCTCAGAGTTTAAAAGTATAATATATTTGATATTCACTTTTCAAGTGCTTGTTAAACTTTGATAAATAATTCAGCACATGATAAATATTATTTTCTTGCAAATCAGCTTATTTGTAAACATTGACATTGGAGATACTTTAATCTTTGTAATCTAGGATGTGTTCATGATAAGCAATAAGTATAGCTATGTCATTGGCTTGGTGACAAATGGATAATGTCCATGAAAAACTTCAACTTCAGCCATTTTTCTTGCTATACAGAGTTAATAACGTGGCTTTGCCAATAGGTTTGTGAGGAAGGTTAAATAAAACATTTCTGTTTTCCATCCAGAAAGTTATTAGAAACATACAGAGTCTTCAGGATTACTGTGTTCAATTTTCAATATACATTTTGCTTATTTTGAGTCTCTTGTCCAATTGTGTATCACCCTGATAAGCATTTCCAAAATTAATGCTTGGATCATTCTGCTATGCATTGAGATTAGTATTCAATAACTGGTAGTAAGTAAAAATTCTAGACAAGAAAAAAATTTTCTTCTGGAATATATTTTATATATTTGAATTGAGATTTACAACATAGAGACCCAAGTTTTCTTTTTAATCAAAGTTACCAAAGATACTTCTTATATTAAAAGGAAACATATGTATAACCTAGACACATTATTATAAAATAATATAAGAATAAGCCAAGCGTGGTGGCACATGCTTGTAATCCCAGCATTTGGGAGGCTGAGACCAGAGGATCTGGGTTCAAGGTCAGCCTCAGCTATCTAGTGAGGCACTCCGCAACTTAGTGAGACCCGGTTTCAAAATAAAGAATTAAAAAATAGGGCCGGGGGTATAGCTCAGAGGTAGAATGCCCCTGAGTTCAACCCCCAGTACCGCAAAAAAAAAAAAAAATAGATAATATAAGAATAATGTAAATCAAATATACACACATACACTCTAACAAGTTGGCATTTTGGCAGAAAAAGTTGACTTCACTGTTATCTTTTGTGATAGGGATTGTGAAAAGACATTAAAACATGATCAAACAGATTTTTAATGAAAAATATAGATATCAAAGAAATTAACTATCACACATACTATCTTCCAGGTGTGAAGGCAAAAGATGTATTATTAAATATATAAGCTGTGCATGGTGGTGCATTCCTATAATCCCAGTACATGGCAGGCTGAAATAGGATGATTGCAGGTTCATGGCTAGCCTCTGCAACTTAGTGAGACCTGCTTCAATTAAAAATAAAATAGGGCTGCAGTGGTAGTTCAGAGGTAGAATGCTCCTGGGCTCAATTTCCAGTACCACACACAAAATTTTTTAAAAAAGCAGAAAAACTCAGAAAAGTTTTTAACTGATATCTCCTTCTTGAAGATTCATTCTATTTAGTTGATAAGTAAATTATACTAGCAATTCAAGAATGAAGAAATAATTCTATCCAAATTCACAAATTCTCTTTTATCTAAATTGATATTGCACTCAATTAATTGACAGTGTTTGTAGTCAAGTGTGTGCAAACCAAGCCGACTTAAACTTGAAGAGCTATGTGGTGAGTAGTGTGTAGTGAGCTGCTCTCCTGAGTGTCATGTTCAGTATCATCACTCAAAGTGTGTTTCTAGTGGATCTACTCCCTTTTTACAATGTATATAAAACTTAATCATATTTGTTTATCAATTAAAACAAAAATTGTTTTATCCAAGTAGCTAATTATTATTAAAGATGATCTATTTGGGACACTATACCAAAATACATTCTAAATTATTTTTTCTTTTTTTTTTTTTTTTGCGGTACTGGCGATTGAACTCAGGGGCATTCTACCTCCAAGCTATACCCCCAGCCCTATTTTTTATTCTTTATTTTGAAACAGGGTCTCACTAAGTTGCGGAGTGCCTCACTAAGTAGCTGAGGCTGGCCGCGAACCCAGATCCTCCGGTCTCAGCCTCCCAAATGCTGGGATTACAAGTGTGCGCCACCATGCCCGGCTTATTTTTTCTTTTTAAAAATATTTTTATTGGTATATTGTAATCATACATCTTTGTGAGATATAGGCTGGTAGAGGCATACATGCACACATTTCTCATTTAATCCATATCTAATTCCTGCCCCATTCCTTCCCCTCTCCCTCCTTTTCATGTTTGTATTAGTGGTTGACTTTGATATATTTGTGAAAGTACATCACGTGCATTAGAGTGTTTCCCTCTCCTCACCCTCCCATCACCTTCAGTTAGGTCACCTTCCTTGCTTATCTAAGGTTTCTCCTTCTTCTTCTAGGGTCCCTCTTATGACCTTTCTCCCTAGCTTCCACATATTAGGGAAAGCATCTGACTAATCTCACTTAACATAATGTTTTCCAGTTCCATCCATTTCCCTGCAAATGACATGATTTTATTCTTTATGGCTGAGTAAAATTCCATTGTGCACATATCCCATAGTTGTGTAATCCATTTATCTGATCATGAACATCTTGGCTCATTCCATAGTTTGGCAATTGTGAATTGTGTGGCTATAAACATAGATATGCATGCATTAGTCTGGTAGTTTGATTTTCCTTCTTTTGGGTAGATACCCAGAAGTGGTACTGCTTCATTCCCATTCATCTGAGGATCATTCATACTATTTTCCAAAGTGGTTGCATTAATCTGTAATCCCACCAACAGTGTAGTAGGGTTTACTTGTCTACAACCTCACCAACATTTGTTGTTTGTATTTTTAAATGATTGCCATTCTAAGTGGAGTAAGGTGAAATCTCAGGGTAGTTTTGATTTGCATCTCTCTGATTGCTAATGATGTTGAACATTTCCTCATACATTTATTAACCATTTGTATTTCTTCTTTTGTGAAGTGTCTATTTAGATACTTTGCCCATTTTTTGATTGGGTTGTTTTCTTAGCTGTGAGTTTCTTGAGTTCTCTGTATATTCTAAATATTAGTCCTCTATGGAAAGAGTAGTTGGAAAAAGTTTTCTCCCATTCTGTTGGCTCTTTTTTGAGGTTCTTGATAGTTTCCTTTGCTGCACAGAAGCACTTCAGTTTAATTCAATCCCACATATTAATCTTCCTTTAAATTTCTTATGCCTTTGAGGTCTTGATAAAATATCAACCTTAAAAAATCAAGCTTACCTATCTGCCAACCATAAATCCACTGAAAACATCCAGAAAACAATTCTATTCATGATATCCCCTAAAAATAAAATACTTAGGAATAAACCTAATGAAGCATGTAAAAGACCTCTACAAGCAAAATTAGAAAACATTGAAAAAAGAAATTGAAGAAGACCTTAGGAGATGGAAAGATCGTCCATGCTCTTGGATAGGCAGAAAAATGTCATTAAAATGACCATAATCCCCAAAATGATCTATAGATTCAGTGTGATACCCTTTAAATTACCAAAGTCATTCTTAACAGACATAGAAAAATTAGTCCTTAAATTCATTTGGAACAACAAAAAGCCCAAAATAGCCAAAGTACTTCTCAGCAACAAAAACCATGCAGGAGGCATCACAATACCTGACTTCAAACTCTACTACAAAGCCACAGTTAAAAAAAAAAAAAAAAGCATAATATTGGCACAAAACCAGACACATAGACCAATGGAGCAGAATAGAATACTCAGAAACAAATATGCATACTTACAGCCAATTGATTTTTTTACAAAGGAGCCTTCAACAAATGATGCTGGTAAAACTGGTTAACCATATGCAGGAAAATGGAAATAAACCCCAGTTTCTCACCTTGCACAAGAGTCAACTCAAGGTGGATCAAAGACCTGGAAATCAGACCAGAGACCTTGCAGCTACTTGAAGAGGGCATAGGTTCAACACTTTAACACATAGGCACAGTGTTAAATTATTAACAAATTATTTTCCTGAAATTATTTTTCCAAATTTTTTTTCTGAATCAAAGTGTTTACACAAAAAATATAATGATAATTTTAATTCCCAAAGATGTTGCATAATGAAAGTATGAAGCCAGGCGTGGAGCTGCACACCTGTAAACCTAGCGTTTGGGAGGCTGAAACAGGAGGATGGCAGATTGGAGTCCAGACTTAACAATTTAGTGTGACCCTGTTTGAAGATAGAAATAAAAAAAGTCTGAGGGTGTAGCTGGGAAGTAGAGGGCCTCTGGGTTCATTCCTTGGTACCAAAATAAAAGAAAAAAGTTTTTAACTTTAAAACATTTATTTAGTGACCTAAAATGTTATCTTTTAAAAGTAAATGATAACGATCAATAAATTTTCTCACTCATCATTATAGAATTCAACTAAATAAATTAATAGAATAAATCCATTTTAATGAAAATTATTTTTATAATTAAGAATAAAAATGATACTTTTATATCACGAGTTTAAAAAATACTCATTCGACATGAACAAATAATAATCCCAGGATTAGTAATAATTTTCAGTCATTATTTCAGATTCATTCATGATAGAGAGCAAAGGCAATATTCCACGTAAATATTTGCTAGGGAACCAACAGAAGGATAGCATATACCTTTAACAAAAGTTTAATCAGGTGCTTAATCTAGTTGGTGGAGATTAAGTAAACAAATCTATTCAATCTTTTCTTCATCTAAGATCATATTCCTCATCATATCACTTTTGCCCAGCTAAGATTTATTTAAGTTCAACTTTTA
Organism: Graphiurus murinus; assembly: GCA_004027655.1. Taxonomy (NCBI): domain Eukaryota; kingdom Metazoa; phylum Chordata; class Mammalia; order Rodentia; family Gliridae; genus Graphiurus; species Graphiurus murinus. The sequence goes on from PVLC010011188.1 coordinate 13,009, forward strand.
CTAATAGCAATTTAGTGTTTCTGAAATTTCTGCTAGAAACTTCAGGTAAGAAATTTATAAACTTTATGATAATCAATGTGTATTTGGACTTATTTTTACATTTTCTCATAATCGTTATGATGTGGTTTCATTTTTGAATTGCTTCATTGCTTCCCTTTGAAGAAGTTTTCAGTTCTATTCTGAAGTAGTCTCAGGTGTTTTCTACCCAGATTTAACATTTCAAAAATAAGTATTATACATATTACATATATATACATATAATATCAAGGGAACTACATTATAGAACAATAAATTGAGAGTTTTGCTTAAATGTGGACTTATTGTTACTTACAATACAGAAGAAAGTAAACTTTCTCTGAAGAAAATTCTGTTATAAAAAAGCAATAACCAATTTTTGTAGTATAAATACTATGATTTTCCCCTTGTATGCAATTAGACAAAGTACATCTTATAATATCATTGTCTGTGATAAAACATTTAAATATTCTAGCTTCTTATTAAATATTTAATTTCCTCTCAGAATTTGTCAGATTTTAATCATAATCTCTTTCAAATCTTTCTGGAAAGAGTAGATTAGCTTTCTATGATTTTTAAGGTGAGAATAATTAAAATCACATATTCATACTCTTCATTATGGCTATTCTTTTACAGTCTCTTTACATATTTCTTGTCAATATAATCCCTTTATATTGTCTTCTTTTGGATTCAAGAACACAATCAATCTAAAATTTAACTTCAACAGTTTGAGATAGTTTTAATATTGGTAATATTTCCGAAGTGTTTAAACAAACATCAGTTTATTTGTGACATGATATTGATTGCCTTTGTGAACACTGCTCATTATACACATCCAGGTACTTCATTCTTCAAATTAAGTATTTCACTCATGAAGATATTCTTATTTCTCCCCCTCCCATACATACCCACAAAAAGCTGGACACTATCTCTATCCCACATAACTCTTAACCTTTTACCTGTGTCATTCCATCAAAAGACACTTGTTATTTTCTGTAGGTAGGACAAGGAGAAGAGATTACATGAGAAACATAATAAATTTGACTGCACTATACTTGTTCCTTAATAAATATAATTTTATTTATTTAAATGCATATTTATATTACATGGTATATGTTATTATATAATAATTTTTACTATATAGTTACTCTTTTAATATTAAAATATATTATTAATCATTAGTAGATTACTTTATATACTCATGATGCCTCTTAAGTGGTTTTCAATAGCAATCAGATATGAGAAAACCAAGTTTCATAAATGTTATGAAGCAAAATATTAAGCTCAGATTCCTTGGTCTAATTAGTCCTAAAGTCTAAATTATTTCCATAATATGCTGACTCTAATACACTAGGCTGATTTTTTGTTACAATATGTATGTACTTTTCCTATTTTCCATTAATAGACTATAAAATAACTGTGGGACAGATGTCTATATTTATTTTTCACATAGTAGGGAATGTTATGCATAGTAAGTACCAATAAACCCATAGTAAATAAATAAAATACTTTATTTCAATTGTCTAAAACTGGATCTCATTTTCTACTAGTAAAAACAGTATTAGTGAATCACAACCATTTACCCAAACTACAATAGATTTTAAAGTATCCTGTTGTGTAACTCTGGATCAGGCAGGTATTAGCAGGTACACAATAAAATCTTTTGCAGAGAACTTTGAATTGAAATCCATTCACAGAAATTATGTGGTTGCTCTGCTTAACTTTAAATGGTACTTTGTAAAAGGTAACTGTTGTAATGAAATAGTCATTGGTTCACTACTGATTAACTTCAATGATAGGAAAACTCAGTTTTAAGGTAATCTCTGCTTATTCACAAACACATAGTATACTTATAAAATTTTAATCAATATCATTTTTTTTTTTATTTTTGTATGTGAGTGTGGTACGGAGGATGGAACCCAGGGGCCTTCTACCTCCGAACTATGCCCTCAGCTTGATTTTTTATTCTTTATTTTGAAACAGGGTCTCATTAAATTGCAGAGGGCCTCACTAAGTAGCTGAGGCTGGCCACAAACCTGGATCCTCCTATCTTAGCCTCCCAAATACTGGGATTACAAGCATGTGCCACCACACCCGGCCCAATATCATTTTACATCAATGACTTAGTTCTATATTATTCATTGTGTGTTTTAAAATTTTATATTGTGTATGCATGTTTTAGGAAGTCTATAGTTCATGTCAATCCCTTACAGTTGATAAGGTAACATAATATATTCTGATGGGGCAATCTGTCCTCATAGTTAATACTTAGGTTCTGGGAACCAGAGATTTTTAAAGTTGCTACCACTAGTTCCTTTCTTATGTTGTTGCATGTCAGCAAGTTACTCAATTTCTTTGGTCAGTAGTTGATTCTTTGATATGGGAATAATTATAGCACCCACCTAATTGAATCTTTTCAAAATTATCAAATAATAAAATTAACATATGTAAAACATGTAAAATGTATGTCATACAGCTAGGGTTTAATAAATATTAGCAATCATTAAAGACTAAGTCTATATGTAAGACAGTTATTATTCACCCAAGCTAGCTAGCTTTTGAGGAGCATTTTTAGTAAAGTGTTCTTGAATCAGCAATTTTCTTCAAATACACCATATTCAATAGTACTGTTTTCCATTATCTCTTGAATATATTATTTGTATATGTTTTATTTACTTATATTTTTGTCAATGGTTAACAATTAACATAAAATAATTCCTTAAGCAAATGTAATATGTTATACTTCAATATATATTTGTACTTCATATTTTTATAAATAGTCTAATAATTTTATTTGCTAATAGTGTTATAATATTTGATTATTGATAATGGAACTATATGAACTATTACATATAAAAAATTGTATAGCATCAGCATTCCTACATATCTGAATGAATTCTGGTCCAATCTGAGGGTACAGTACATAGGACCAAGTATGAGTTGAAATATATAAGAATTTCAATCAATTTAATGGCAAAAAATGAACAACTATGAGATATCAAAAGGGAAAAGGGTTGAAGGATTAAGTTCAAGAGAAGGATCAGTTCAAGAGAAAGCACAATCCAAGTTAGAGCAACAGTTTTTAAAGGTAAGACACATTAATTCTATACCTGTCATTGCAATAGAATATGTAGCTACTAGATCGGATATCATTTGGTAGCGAGAAGGCTCTTAGAAGTGTAAATGTTTTGGGTCAAAAATAACTATTTTTCACTTTCCTTTGTGCTTGAAAAACAGAGAAATTTGTTTGTTTCACATCTCTTCAAGTCTTCAGGACCAAGCCACATCATGTTAAGCAACATTCTGCTGTGGTCTCTTCAGATCAGCCTCCTAGGAACCACTCTTGGTGGGAACATTCTGATTTGGCCAATGGAAGGCAGTCACTGGCTAAATGTAAAGATAATCATAGACGCACTGATTGCAAAAGAACACAATGTGACTGTCCTAGTTGCCTCTGGTGCACTTTTCATCACACCAACATTTAGCCCGTCTTTAACATTTGAAATATACAAAGTACCCTTTGGCAAAGAAAAAATAGAAGGAGTGATCAAGGATTTTGTTTTGACATGGCTGGAAAATAGACCATCTCCTTCAACCATTTGGAGATTCTATAAGGAGATGGCTAAAGTCATCAAGGACTTCCACATGGTGTCCAGAGATATCTGTGATGGTGTTCTTCAAAATGAAAAGCTGATGGAAAAGCTGAAGAAAGGCAAATTTGAAGTTCTGTTGTCAGATCCAGTATTTCCCTGTGGTGACATAATAGCTTTAAAATTGGGAATTCCATTTATTTATTCTTTGAGGTTTTCTCCAGCCTCAACAGTGGAAAAGCACTGTGGGAAGGTACCATACCCTCCTTCCTATGTCCCTGCTATCTTATCAGAACTTACCGACCAGATGTCCTTTGCTGACAGGATAAGAAATTTCATTTCCTACCATCTACAGGACTACATGTTTGAAACTCTTTGGAAATCATGGGATTCCTACTATAGTAAAGCTTTAGGTATGTAACAATTTTTTGCTTTATTATTTGAATATGAACAAGCAGACCCTTGAGTCAACTCTTTAATTCACTACATCTATTATTTAAATTCTACATATTGATGTACTATCTTACTATTACTTGATAGCAGGAAAGATAAAATGAGTTATACTGGTCAAAAGGGTGGAACATGCCTATAATCCTAGCTTCTCTAGGCTGACACAAGAGAATTGAAAGTTCAAATTCAGCCTCAGCAACTTAGATATGACCTTGGCTCAAAATAAAAAATAAAAAGGGCTGGGATATAACTCAATGGTAAAGCACCCCTGGGTTCAATCTCCAGTACAAAAAAATATTACTATTATTATACTACAGAACTAATGTGCCTTTTCCAATTGTATGGACTTAAAGATAATAACTAAGTTCTTTTATTGATAATATACAGTGACAAATCCCTTATTTTAAAAATAGGACTGTACCTTATTTAGATAGTACATCAAAGATAGAAATTACCTTGAAACTGAAGTACTTGATATGCGGAGAAAGTTGGAAAAGATTAAACTTTCTACAAGCCCATTATTAGTATAAACACTTACATGTCTTTATGCTTAACAACACAGATATACATACATAGTCTCTAATCATTGCTTAATAAAGATTAATGCAAAAAAAATACTCGGAGACATTATCATCTTTATTTGTCAGGTATGAAATTAAGAGAAAACCAACTGTTCATCTAGATGATGTATTCACATTGTTTATTTGTAAATACCGTAAGTGTGATATAGTGCTTATATGATGGATATAATCAGTCTTGACTAGCATCAAAATGTCTGTATTGATCATTTTCATGTCTAAAATTAGTCTAAAAATCAAGTAGATTTGTTCATCTCTCTTGATTATGAATTACTTAATTTATTCCTCATTAATTATAGATTTTCTACTATTCAGGCTCTCTCTTAGATAGGGAGATTTTCATAGTCTGTGATATGAGATGAAATGCCTGGTTTCAAGGATATTACAGTCAAGCACAGAAGTCAGAAATAAAAAGGAATATTTATATTGTGAATATGTAGGTAATTTGTATGAAATACAAATAAAGTGTATAGAAGATTGGCATTACTTGATAGAAAGAGAGTGGTATTCTGAAAACCTGTAGAATCAAGGCAATGCATAAGAGAATCTTTAAGCAATGAATATGTTTTCCTGCAAAAATAAGTGAGGAATGAAGCTGTGCCCTAAGTTGAAGACCTGAAATACTTGGCATTACTGATCACTTATTTCTGAAAGTTGAAGTGTGAAGTGAGGAGACATGAGAAAAAAAAATGCTAGCGACATCAGGAGTGCAAGAATGAATAAGGCAATTTTCAAAGTATCTTCTATCTTATGCTAAATACTTCATTTTTTTTTATCTAATAAGCAATCAGGAACACTTTAAAGGGATGTATTTTGACCAGATTGACATTATATGTAAAACATCTGGACAGATGCAGAGCCCCTTGAGAATAGGTTACTGCATGAAATTAGGAAAGATGTTGATTGAGATTAGCCAGTCACAGAAAGTGAAGAGTCATATTTTTTTTTTCTTATATGGGAAAGTTGGAAGTATTTGGGATACCAGGGGGACTGCAGATAATGAAGGAGAAACTCTAGTGGAGCCAGGGAGATGGTCTAGGGGAAGGCTTGGGTGGGGGTGGAGGTCAATGAAGGAATTATTTCCACTGACATTGTGTATATATGTGAATACCAATGCCAATCTCAATATCCTATATGGGAAAGTGGGCGAGTGAGGAGTGAGCCCGGGAAAAAGCACACCAAGTGCTATGTATGTCACTATGACTATGAATGACATTAAGATGTGAGACTATGATGCACCAAAAAAGTACTAAAAATGGGAAAAAAGAAAGATATTGTAAGAGATTTGCTAGGAAAGTAGTTTATGAATAGTGGAAAATAATGTAGTATGAGACTTCAGAGTAACACAGTTAGGAAACAGGCTCTTGAGACACCATTGAGTCTTACCAGTGTGTGGCCACAGAAAAGTAATTCAGTTTCCTTTTATCCATACTTCATTTATCTCACCTCTTACAGATGCTGAAAAGACTAAATTAGCTAACATTTGAAGGGATTTTAAAATAACAGCTTAGAGATAATAATCAATTTGCTATTTACCGGATCTGCTTAATGAAAGGTGATGGCTGATTGTTGAGGACTGTTGAGAGGGATGAAGAAGAAATTAGAATGCTTTCAATATCTTTTATTTTAATAAGTGAATATGGGATAGGGAAAATTTGGAAGTGAGAAGAATGCATTTAATTTTGTACATGCTGCATGCTTGTAATCCCAGCAGTTTGGAAGGGGAGGCAAAAGGATCACAAGTTTGAGACCAGACTCAAACTTGAGGACAACTTAACAAGACCCTGAGACCCTATCTCAAAATAAAGTTAAAAGGTGTCTGGGGATGTAGTTCAGTGGTAGAGAGCTTATATAGCATGTACAAGATCCTGAGTTAAATCCCACATTTTTTAAGGTACGTGTTATATATATGGTGATTATGGAAAGATGCTGTGAGGTCTAACAATTAGCTGGTTACATGGGATGAGATCTCAGAGGGAATGGCAGGTTTACAGGTGTGTCATATATATAATGATGGCATGTATGCAATTTTATTTTTGTAATGATAACTTTGTTTCCATATTTTCCATTTTCCTATTATATAGAGGTTGCTTGCTAATTTTCTGCGCTTGTTAACAAACAAATGATATAAAGTCAAGCAATGGGCTTATATATTGTAAACATGCTTATCTTTCCATAAAGGTAAAATTATTTCATAATACATAATTATAGGGCATACTTTGTACAGACATAGATGACACATATTTAATATTTTATTTTGATTTCATAATAAACCTCTCAAACACAGACATAATCACAATGATAATCAAAGAAGGAACATTTCCTACGCTTGCTAAGTTGTATTTCTCTGATTAGGTTTTGAGGCTTTGTCTTCTCATTATTAACGTCTAAATTGATTTTGTACTTTCACTCATTTTAACAAAATAATAAAGCCAAGATTAAAAGAATTGAACATTTTTGTATACTTACTAAAGATACTGCAATGCTGTCTATAAAGTAGATCTTGTGAGCCCTAGGGATGTCTACTTGCTAAGAAATGAAAATACTAACTAGCTTTGAAAATCATTTAAAGACAACAAAGTACAATGTGCAAAACAGTGGTTTAAATAAAAGTTAGAAAATCTGGGGTTCCTGAGTAGTGAGAACTATTGACCACTGGCTTCTTTTCTACAAGTCTCTGGAGTAAAATAAGTGAAAAATTGACGTGTATGAATCAAAATAAATATGTATAGGTTAGTGTATAGATGCAAGTGGGAGGTACTAATGGTAGATGGCTATGATCCAATGCTGGCGAGTCCATAACTAAAAAGTCAACTTGTATCATCAAAAGTCATCTTCTTTTCTTGGTATCTTAACTCATGACCCCCAAATCCAAAAACAGATGCTTATCTCCTGTTTGCAAAGGTCACCTAGTCCTTCTGTCCTTCAGAGAAAGCAAGCATAGCTACAATGATTTTTTTATAAATTTACCAATGTCATTTGTAGATAAAAATGAATAGGTCATGTTGTAGAGCACAAAATGAATATCATTAAAAATGAGGAGATGCATGGGTTATGGTGGTGCACACCTGTAATCTCAGTACATAGGAGGCTGAGACAGGAAGATCACAGGTTAAAGCACAGTCTAAGCAACATAGTGAGGCTCTCAGCAACCTAGGGAGACTCTGTTTTAAAAACAAAACAAACAAAAATTAAAAGGGCTGTAGCTTGGAGGTATAACACCCCCAGGTTTAATCCCCAGGATCAAACAAAACAACAACAATAAAACAAAACAAAACAAAATGAAGAGATGAGAGGGATAAATGTAAATTTGATGAAATAATGAAACTGTGAAGTTCACAAAAACTCCTTTATGTCCTCATGCATGTAATAAACTAACAGAAATGTCTAATCATGTGCAGCATCTCAGTTAATATAAGAGTAGAGTTTGCATGGCATATTCCTGAGTCATGTTACATGTGCACATTGTATGCCATCTTTTCTGTTTTTATCAACAACTTACCCTAGAATTCTCATGATTACAATACTTCTCATTCCTACTTGTGAGATTATCCTTCTGTTAACTTTCCCTAGGCTGGAGTATCAGAATCACATCCTCCCATTGTGTTTTGCCTGTAAATTAATCCTGGTAATAAAAGTGCCCTATTCTCTTAGTCTTAAAGCATGATACTAATCTTTCTTAACAATTTGCTCATGGGAATGTAATAAAGATTTATATAGATGTTCTTACCTCTGATTTTGATATATAGTATCATCTTTCTAACTGAATCATATTCTTCTCACTTAGAATACCTATTTAAGTTTGTTTTTGAACATAATATTCTTATTTGTGCCAGGGGCATGAACACTTGCATTCAACAGAGCAGGTAAGAAGTAACTCATGATGGAGTAACTCATTTCGTGCAAGACATTGTAGATGTAGAATGACAAAAGAAACTGACTTAAAATTTTCTTTCCAAATTGTCAGTTGATTTTATCTTCTACTTTTGCACAAATGTATACTTAAAGTTATTGTAATGAATCCATATCCACTCAGATCTCAAATTGTCACACCTGAGTAAATAAATAGGCCGACTTTCCCAAAAAGATTGCTTCTCTGTGGTAGAATGTAATGGGAATCTCAGAGTGCGCCCATAATCTCTGCTAATTGCTGGGAACTGAATATTACAATGTTGAAGTTGTTTATTTCTTTCAAGTCATGGGTATTTGATTCAAGCTCGTGGATATCATAATAGTAATAGCAGTTGGCATTTATTGAACTCTTCCTTATGCACTAGACACTGTGATAGTGATTCACATGTATTTTCTTTCCTAATCCTGGCAAGGAAGTGGTTGCAATTCATTACAAGGAAAAAAAGTTATTTCACAGAATATCTAGGCTCCAAAATATCAAACATATAAAAATATTATTAATATAATTTTTATTTAAATTTACTTGGATACTTTTAATGTATTTCATTTTTTAAATCTGTTTTTCTATTTCCTGACTTTTCTAATTTGCTGAATACAGTCTAATTGGACCATGTTTTCACTAGATGACTTATTATTCCTTAAGGCATAGGTCTCCATGTGACTCTGTTGCCTGGGTGTGCAGTCAGAGGATATTCTTTCCGAGTCTAAGAGAGCTGGTGAGCAACCTATAACTGAAAGTAAGAAAAGGCTCTGCAGATTTCAAATATTTGTTTAAAATTGAACCAGGTAAATTTATTTTTATGATGTCAAAAATAAGCCACCAAAATTGTGTGCAAATTTAAGGAGAGACTAATATAATAATTTAATGACAGTGAAAATGTTTGTAACCCATAAGCATTATATATTGTTATCAGCAGAGTTTTATCCTTTGATCACTGTAAAAACAAGCAGATATTTAAAAAAATATTCTATATATATCATTAGATTTCTATATTATATATAACTCTATAATGTAGCATTATGTATGAAAATTAGATGTATAGTCTTTAAGATCTAAAGCCCTCTGATATTACAATAGACAGTTTTTTTTTAAAAATGACCACAATATTCAGATCTTTGCATAAAGAGATAGTCACTGAGCAGTAGTTGTTTATGTAAAATAATGTACTGAGGATAAAGAACATTGGAGTGTGTATGTCTCCATGATGCTTGATTTCCAGAAGTAAATCTAAAAGAGAGAGGATAAAAGGTACTGGAGTCCTTTCTCTGAAGAGTAATACATTTCTACTTGAGTTTTGCTCAAGTTCTTTTCTTCTGTCTCCCTAGATATTTCCTTACTTATTTCTATCCCTCCTTCTTTTCTTTCTCTATTAAACTCAAATTAACCTTCTTGATTAGAGCCTTTCAAAAACACTGAGAGAACATTCCCTTTTGTACAATAATGACCCATGAGATAATCTCTATAAGCACTATATCAGAGGTTGAATTGGCTGTGGGACATTCAAAATTACCAGAGATAGCTGTCACTCTATCTTTTTGTTCCCATTCATGGAAGGATATCAAAATTAAAATAAATGGAGGTAATCATTTTTAGGATATAATTGAGTTTTATATGTGTTTATTAATTAATTAATTTATTTATTTATTATTTGGTATTGGTGAATATCAACCCAAAGGCACTCTACCACTGAGCTACATCCGTAACCTTTTTTGCATTTTATTTTGAGACAGGATCTCACTAAATTGCTCAGACACCATGTGACACCATGTGACAGCATGCTGGGCACTATATGTGTATATTTCTTAAATAAAAACATTTGTGAACTTTGATACTTGAGACATTGTTAATAACAGATCATTTGTAATAAACTTCAAGACTAAGCAAGAGTGATCTGTAAGGGTAAGGTAAGATAGAAGAAATAAAACATAGGTAGGAAAAGACAAAAGGGAAGGACAAGGAAATATAATTCATATTTAAGTTCCACATGCCTTCAAAGACCTTTCACTCCCCAAGCCAGTCTCTTTCCCAGGCCTGTCACTTCCAAATTTACACAAAATCAATTTTATAGTTACTATAAATTAATTCACTTATGATAATTACTTTGTATACTGTTGGCCCACTAATAAGTAGATTAAATAAATAAGGAAAGAGAGATACAATATTTTAAGAAACCTATAAATTTAGAAGACTTTCCAGCAGACTTTTTTTTTTTTGTACTGCAGATTGAATGCACAGGCATTCTACTTCTGAGCTCCATCTTCAGCCCTTTATATTTTTATTTTAAAACAGTGTCTTACTAAGTTGCTAAAGCTGGATTCAAACCTGCAATCCTCCTATTGCATCCTTCCAATTACTGGGTTGATAGCTGTGTGCCACCATACCAGGCTCAGTATTATCTATTGATTAGACAATGGATATCACCTTGGCCTAAGGATCCTGAGAATGGCCAGACCACCATAAACCATCTGTGATCACTAGACTGATGTCATGCCCACATATATTTCTGTACCCCTCAAACCAAGTTTCCTTTAAAAGAAGAGGCAGAGACCCCAAAAGCATGCTTCTCACTCTCCAGATAGGCATGTTATCCTTTGAATATGTATCTGCTTTCTTGATTAAATCTCTGTCTCTCACTGACAGTCTAAAATTCTCGTTATCATGTGCATCAAGGGTCCCACTTGTTCTACTCAAGGTTCCCATAACAATGCCAGTGTCCAGGCACTCCAGTTTGCCTTTGTAGAAAGAGGGGAGAGTAAATGGGGCAAGGTGATGAGATAGGATTAATTTTATCATTTAAAAAGTAAAATTAGCTGGGTGTGGTGGCACATGCCTGTAATTCCCAGATTTGGGAGGCTGAGATAGGAGGATCCCAGTCTCAAAGTCAACTTCAACAATTAGCAAGACCCTCAGCAACTTAGTGAAACCCTGTTTCAAAATACAAAAGTAAAAAGGGCTGAGGATATAGTTCAGAGGTGTCTCTGTTCAATTCCTAGGAGCACCCATACTCACACACACACACACACACACACACACACACACACACACACACACACAGTAAAATTATCTCCCTCCAATGTCATATAATTTATATTTATTGAGTACAAATGCTATTCTGAATAATTTACATGCAACATGTCATTCAGTTTTCACATGTGCTGGAAATCTATTGATGCCACTGCTCTAGTCATTTTGTAAACA